>CABHPP010140661.1:23242-48163 GCA_902168425.1 Peromyscus attwateri | reverse complement strand
ACCCTCAGGGTTTCTTTTATTGTTCAGGATTGTTTTAGCTATTCTGTTTTTTTTTTTTCCCATATGAAGTTGAGAGTTGAATTTTCAAGGTCTCTAAAGATTTATGTTGGAATTTTGATGTGGATTGTCTTGAATCTATATATATATATATATATATATATATATATATATATATAAAAAATATATATATATTTGTAGGATGGCTATTTTTCTATGTTAATCTTTCCAATCCATGAGCATGGGGGATCTATACAGCTTCTGATATCTTCTTTAATTTCCTTCTTCCAACATTTGAAGTTTTTAATCATACATATGTATTACTTGCTTGCTTACAGTTATCCCAAGATATTTTATATTAATTGAGGAAATCGTGAAAGGCGATGTTTCTCTGATTTCTTTCTCAGTCCATTTGTCATTTGTGTATCAGAAGGCTACTGCATTTTTTTAGATAGTCTTCTGTCCTGTCACTTTTTTCTTAAAGTGTTTGTCAGCTCTAGGTGCATCCTGGTAGACTTTTTAGGGTCACTTATGTATGTTTAGTTATGTTCCTTGTATCCCTAATCACACCAAGACTTTTTATCAGGAAGGAGTTTTAGATTTTGTGCAAGGCTTTTTCAACATCTAATGAGATGAACATGCAGACTTTTCTTCCACTTTGTTTATATGATGGACTACATTGGTTGACATTCACATGTTGAGCCATCTCTGTATCTCTGGCATGAAGCCTACATGATCATGGTGGATGATATTTTTATGTGTTCTTGGATTCAGTCTGCAATATTTTATTTAGTATTTTTGCATCTCTATTCATGAGAGAAATTGGTCAGTAATTCTGTCTCTTTGTTGAATCTTTCTATGGTTTAGGTATCTGGGTAACTGTGACCTCAAATAATGATTTTGCCAGTGTTCCTTCTGTTTCTATTTTATTTAATAATTTGAAGAGTATTGGCTTTAACTCTTCTTTTAAAGTGTGGGAGAATTCTGAGCTATAACCATCTGGCCTAGAGATTTCTTTGGTTGTAAAACTTTTAATGACTACTTCAATTTCCTTAGGAGTTAAAGTTCTGTTTAAAATGTTTATATTTAACAGATCTTAATTTAACTTTTGTGTGTGGTATCTATATAGAAAACTGTCCATTTATTTTATCTTTCCCAATATTGTAGAATACAGGATTTTAAAGTATGACCTGATCATTCTTTGGATTTCCTATATGTCTATTGTTATGTTCCTGTATTCATTTCTGGTTTTATTAATTTGGACATTCACCCTCCATCTTTTAGTTAGTTTGGGTAAGGTTTTATTTACCTTATTGATTTTCTCAAAGAATCTACTCTTTGTTTCATTGATTCTTTGTATTTTTCAATTTGTTTCTCTTTTGTTGATTTCAGCCCTCAGTGTGATTATTTCTTGCCATATATTCCTCTTGGGTTAGTTCACTTTTTTAATTCTTGATTTTGAGGTGGGAGGAAGGACTATAGGAGTCAGAGGGCTTGGAGACATAAGGAGAACATGGCCCAAAAATCAACTAAGCAGTGCTCCTAGGATCTCACAGACACTGAAGTATCAATCATGGAGCAATCACATGCTGTGCTTGGTCTTTTGAATATACATTATGGCTGTTTAGCTTGGGGTATCATGAGACACCTGGCAGTGGGAATGGGATTGTCTCTGACTCTTTTCCCTACTCTTTGGACATTTTTCCTCCTACTGGGATGTCTCATCCAACCCTGATATGAGGATTTGTGCTAGCCTTAGTGCATCTTGTTCTGCTTTGTTCTGTTGGTTTCCTTCAGGTGCCTACTCAATTCTGAAGGGGAAAAGGGGAGTGGATCCAAAGGAGAGGGGAGGTAGACAGGGAAAGGAAGAAAAGGAGGGAGGGAATATTGTAGTCTGTATGAATTCTATCAGAGAAGAATAAACAAAAGAGAGAGGAAAAATCCTGTTAAAATTGGCAGAAGACTTCAAAAGAAATTTTTCAGAAAATTTGTTATACATGGTAAATAGGCCTGTAAAAATGTTTATAATCATTAACATTTAGGGAAATGGATATCAATGACAAAATACTATACATGTATATATTGTTACTTTTTAAATGATTAATTTTGTAATATGTAAGGGTAAAATTGATGAAAAATGAGGTCTTACTGCTATTCTAAAGATAAAACAAAACTACTATGGGAGACTGTATGTTTTCTTTAAAAAATAAGTTTACATTCATAGTATGATGTAGACGAGTTTCTAAGTGGTCTAACTAAATAAAGAACATGGATCCAAATATAGGGGTTAAAGCCTCAGAGATCAGGGAAATAGTGAGAGCCACCAACCTCCTTACCTCACCAGCTTTATATCTTCCAAAACACAAGCTACTTCCTATATAACCTGCATATTTATTGCCTTGCTTTTCTGCCCTCTCATTGGCTCTTAGTCCAGCTACCTCACTTCCTTGTTACTTCCTGTCTATACAGACGTCCACACCTCAGTGGTTGGTACTGGGACTAAAGGCGTGTGTCACCACACTTGGGTCTGTTCCCTAGTGTGTCATTGAACACACAGATACCCTGCCTGCCAAGTGATCGGATTAAGGGTGTGTGCTACCACTGCCTGATTTTTGTGTTAATGGCTTGCTATTTCCTCTGATCTCCAGGCAAACTTTATTTATTAACATAAAAATAAAATATCACCACATTTCAGCACAAATAAAATATCAACACAGTATGACTTAGTCACCACAGTTTTATTCCATATCCCTGAAAAACAAAATTTCCCACTTATAAAAAATACATCCTTATTTGTTCTCTGTAGGAACACAGTTCAGTAATGGAATTATGTGAGATTCTGAGTGCTTGTAAGAGAAAATCAAGAATATAAAAGTCTGTGACCTCAGTTTCCCCACAGCACAAAATTTTTCTTGAAATTTTTTTATGCTCATCCCATTTGTAGCAGATAAGAGTTAGTTTACTTCCACTGCTGTTATTTATATTACTCTATGGAAAAGTATGGTTTTGCCACATATGGCTTGTCCTTGTGATTGTATATTTTACCCAGTTGAATCTTCCTAACCTTCATAATATAAATTATCTTTTGGTCTGTATAAAGAAGGTTATTGCATGAGACTTTAGTCCATCTAATATTTAGGTCACCCTCTTCCAGGTTAATGCCACTAACTAGAGTGATCTTAATATTGCTAATTGATCATATATTATTAACCAAATTGAAAATGATAAATGTTTTCTATTGTGACTATATATTCATAAAATATAATACTAGGCAATAAAAAGAAAACTCTTTATATGAGCAATTTTCATGCAGATAAAGAAAATTTTTTGTTGAATGAAAACAATATATAAGTTCCTCTAAAGTGTGTTATTTATTTAACATTTTCATTCCAATGCATGAATATTTAATACAGAATAGGAGCTACAGGAAAGTTATGGTTCAGTGTAGAGCAAATGGTGTCATAGGGAAGCAGATATGTTGGTGACAAAACAGGTCTGTATTTGCTTTTAGTGATAGACATGATGCACTCAAACAGGAAATCAAAATGGCAAAGAAGTATAATTGCATTCTATCAATGCCATTCTACGGCTTTATTAGGTACCAATATTGTAAAATATGTAATCATCATGAGAAACTGGTTAAAGATACAATAGATTTTTCTATTCTAATTAAGATTTACTGTAAATCTACTATTATTTTAAGACAAAAGGAGAATAATTTAATATTTTAATAATATATACCAAAACATGTTAAGTTGTTGAAAATGAAAGACCCTAACAGTGTATAAATTATGTTAATCTATTGCACGAGCAGAAAAATGGAGAAAAGAGATTTTCTTCAGTGATCCAAACACATTAGACTAAATTTTTGTTTTCAATAAATATAATTTTTTAGAAAGGACATATTGCATTTTGATAGATATCTAAAAAAAACCCACATATAAAATGTTTAAGTGATTACAAACACCTTTAATGTGAAAATTCTGTTAATTAATTTCATGAGCCTGAAAACAAAAAAAAGATTTTATTCAACAATCTAAACATACGTTAGACAAAAATTTTACTTTCTTGAGCTATAAAGTTTTAGATAAATACTTAGAGAAAAGAAATATTCCTTCTTGATGTGATGTCTAAAATTAATCCACTTAAAACATACTTAGCTTATGTTCTTATCCCCCATTCCTTACCCTTCAATTTCCATCACTTATCTCCAGTTCACTCATGGAGAGCTCATCTATTTCCCCATTCCAGGGTGATCCATGCATTCCTCTTTGGGTCCTCCTTGTTTGCTAGCTTCTCTGGAGCTGTGGGTTGTAGTATGGTTATCCTTTGCTTTACATCTAGTATCCATTTATGAATGAGTACATACCTTATTTGTCCTTCTGAGTCTGGGTTACCTCACTTGGGATGATATTTTCTAGTTCTATCCATTTGCCTGAGAATTTCATGATGTCATTGTTTTTTTTTTATTGCTGAGTAATACTCCATTATGTATATGTACCACATTTTTTCATCTATTCTTCAGTTGAGGGTCATCTAGGTTGTTTTCATGTTTGGGCTATTATGAATAATGCTGCCATGAACACAGTAGAGCATGTGTACTTGTGGTATGACTGAGCATTCCTTGGGTATATGCCCAAGAGTAGAATAGCTGGGTCTTAGCCGGGCGTTGGTGGCGCACGCCTTTAATCCCAGCACTCGGGAGGCAGAGGCAGGCGGATCTCTGTGAGTTCGAGGCCAGCCTGGGCTTCCAAGTGAGCTCCAGGAAAGGCGCAAAGCTACACAGAGAAACCCTGTCTCTAAAAACCAAAAAAAAAAAAAAAAAAAGAATAGCTGGGTGTGGTGGTATTGTGTTCGCCAAAATATTGTGTACCTTAATAAACTTATCTGGGGTCAGAGACAGAACAGCCACAATGTTAAACATGAGGTTAGGGAGTGGTGGCACACACCTTTAATCCTAGCATTCCAGAGGCAGAAATCCATGTGTTCAAGGATACACCCAAGCATGGTGACCAACGCCTTTAATCCCAGAAAGCACACCTTTAATCCCAGGGAGTGGTGGTAGAAAGCAGAAAGGTATATAAAGCGTGAGGACCAGAAACTAGAGGCATTTTGCCCAGAGAGGCATTTAGCCTGGAGAAGCATTTGGGCTGGTTAATCATTCAGGCTTCTAGCAGCAGTTCAGCTGAGACCCATTCTGGATGAGGACTCAGAGGCCTCCAGTCTGAGGAAACAAGACCAGCTGAGGATCCGGTGAGGTGAGATAGTTGTGGCTTGTTCTGTCTCTCTGACCTTCCAGTGTTCGCCCCAACAACTGGCTCAGGTTTGATTTTATTAATAAGAACTCTTTAAGACTCATGCTACAGCTGGGTCTTGAGGAATATTGATTTCCAATTTTCTGAGAAACCACCATACTGACTTCCAAAGTAGCTGTACAAGTTTGCACTCCCACTAACAGTGGAGGAGTGTTCCCCTTGTTCTACATTTCTCCAGCATAAGCTGTTATCAGGATTTTTGATCTTAGCCATCTTGACAGGTGTAAGATGGTATCTCAAAGTTATTTTTGATCTGCTTTTCCCTGATAACTAAGGATGCTGAGCAATTCCTTAAATGGTTTTTGGCCATTTGAGATTCTTCTGTTGAGAATTCTCCATTGAGCTCCGTAGCCCATTTTTTAATTTGATTGTTTGGTATTTTGATGTCTAGTTTCTTGTGTTCTTCATATATTTTGGAAATCAGCCCTGAACAGTAATGGAGTAGGAGAACAATGAATAACTTGATAGAGGGAGACATCATGGGGATAGGGGAAAACCAGGTACTAGGTAAGTTCCCAGGAATCCACAAGGATGACCCCAGCTTAGACTACTAGCAATAGTGGAGAGGGTGCCTGAACTGGCTTACCCCAGTAATCAGATCAGTGAATACACTGACTTTTATCATAGAGCCTTTCTCCAGTAGCTGATGGAAGCAGATTCAGAGACCCACAACTGTAGCATGAATCTTAAAAGTTCTTATTAATAAAAAAAAAAAAAACCTCGGGGCCAGGTATTGGGGTGAATGTTGGAAGACCAGAGAAGCAGAACAAGCCACAGCCACCTCACCTTGCCAATTCCTCAACTGATTCTGTTTCTTCAGACTAGGTGCCTCTCAGCTGAACTGTGATGCTCAACAGCCTGAAAGCTTAAACAGCTCTAGTTGCTGGTTTTCATGGCTTATATACCTTTCTGCTTCCTACCATCACTTCCTGGGTTGAAGGCATGAGTCATCATGCTTGGCTGTTTCCAGTGTGGCCTTGAACTCACAGAGATCCAGGGGGATCTCTGCCTCTGGAATGCTAGGATTAAAGGCATGTGTGCCACCATTTTCTGTATCTAGTGGCTGGCCTGTTCTCTGACCACAGATAAGTTTATTAGGGCGCATAATATTTTGGGGGACACAATACCACCATACATAGCCCAACACTAGGCTGAACTCCAGGAGTCCAGTTGAAGAGAGAGAAGAGGGATTCTATGAGCAAGGAGCATCAAGATCATGATGAGGGAAATCAAACCCAAGTAGGGGAACTCATGAAATTTAGACCAATACATTTGGAGGCTGCACATGTGGAGTACCAATTCCCACACTTATTTACCCCAGGAACTCTTGAGGAATGAGGGATAAGAGACTTTGTTAGAAAGAGAGAGGGAGAGAGAACAGAAAGAAAACACAGGATCGACTAGGGTGGGCCTGGATCCTTATCCACCAGCCCAGAACTTTATTTCAAAGGTCTATTCATACAAATACCAAGGGGTAGAGCAAAAGACCTCTCCCTTGCTTGTTATAGTCACCATGGTCCAAACAATCTCTTATGCAGTCCTCCTGGGTACAGCCACGAGGAAACCTAGTGGGCTCCAGCAGGTCCCTCTTCTTTATATTTTAAAAGAAAAAACTCATGATGCAACCACATCAAACATCAAACTTAAGGACTAACAGGTTAACATAATTTTAACATAAATATTGCTATACATAGTTACAGTTTTCTCAATCTTACATCTTAAAGCAAACTCTTAATCCTACAAATCTACTCTCAACCTACAAACCTACTCTCAAAATCAATTTCTTAATAGAACTATACAACACACAACATTAATTCACTCAAGTAACAAGAAAATATTTTTTAAATTAAATACACTGAGGAATATTAACAATCCCTTTTCTTTATATTTTAAATTAAATTTCAAGCCTAGTTAGAAAACCTAAATTTTTCTATAAGCAGTTCCATTTTTACCTAAACAGTTCATAAGTCATCACTGTTGATAGAGTCTATATGCATAAGCAAATTCAAGCTGTCCCATTGTAACGAAATCACTACTGTTAATCTCACTTCTTCAGCATAAATTTCAAAAAGAGTTTAGTGCTTGTAGTCAAGGGCCTGGCTTGTCAGCTGCCCTTAAGTCTGTGTATAGCTGTCAGAATCATAATGACTCTGAAGCAAACAGTTCCAAATACGAAAAGTTCCATAACCAAGACTTTTCATTTCAAGAACGTATCTTTGAAACTTTTGCTTTCAGCTACTGCTGCTACTTTGCAGTCTGTAGCCTTCCATAACCAGTCCTGGACCAGGCTAGAGAGCTTCATCTCATAGCCACATGGGCTCAAGGCTCCTTCAGCTGCCATGAGCTGAAACTGTGGCCTTCCCATGGTTAACCCCGCTTTGGGAGAAAAAGCCATCACCTGCACTGCTAATGGTCCAGGTGTTTAGCAAATCTGGTCCCTGGAATCCTCTGGATGCTGTCCTGTTGCATGGCTGCCTCATTGCTAGAAGTTTGGGATGCAGTCAGTCTCAGTAGTTCCCACAGAGTCTCAGGCTGGCTGTTCAGTCTGGAGTATGGTTCTCACCTCCACAGCTTCCTGCTTTCCAACACATCTCAGCTTCTGGTCTGGCACTGAAACCATTCTGCTCTCCACCTCTGGAAGAAGTCTGGACTCTGCTGTCTCCACTGTAAACCACTGCTCTGCTCGCTGTTCATCTTTCCTTAGGTGATGCAAACCACTGGGCTTTTTCCGCCACTCACCTTTCCCGCACTGTGGCATTTCTGCAGGGTTTTCCAGACTGCTGCTTGCCATTTTGCCTTTCTCGTGGCTTAGCAAGTTCATTTTTCACCATGGATTTCTTTCTGTAGAAAGGTTGGACACCCTCATGCACCTGCCACATGCACAACAGTGAAGCCTTGAGGGTTTCAGTTTCTAAGATCCTCTGGCTGTTATTTTCTGAAGCTGGCAGTCTCTGGAGATGTTTCTTGTTGTTATTGGCGGTTTCTGGAACTGCCAAGTCCACAGTCCAGCATGGACATTGCTCTCTGCATCTCAGGTTGGGAAAACCTACTTTAAATTACTTTTTTCATCATATCCTTAAACCTAAAGCCTATATATTCTAAACCTAGATTTCTCTGACTCACTTTATAGTAAATCTATGACCTATTTAAACTTACGTCCCATAAATTCTACACTACCTTACACTTCTAAGTTCTTCCTGCACTATATGCTACACTCTACCCTCCTTATTTTTTATAGATAGAAAAGAGAGAGAGATCCTATATAGAGAGAAATCTAATGCTGCAGCCTCACAGCATTTCACTGCCTTCCCTATACACCCGAGAATAAAATATCATTACCTTCATTTTTCAATTCCTTACACTTGCAGTGCCCCCTGCAATCCTTTCACCAAGTTCTAGGGATATGTATTTTTTTCATTTTTATCTTTTTCTTTATATCTGTTCAGGAACCATCTGTAGGAGGACCAGCCCCTACACTTATTTACCCCAGGAACTCTTGAGGAATAAGGGATAAGAGAGTTTGCCAAAAAGAGAGAGAGTGAGAAAGAGCGAGAGAGAGAGAGAGAGAGAGAGAGAGAGAACAGAGAGAGAGAACAGAGAGAGAGAACAGAGAGAGAGAACACAGAATAGACTCGGGTAGGCCTGGATCCTTATCCACCAGCCCAGAACTGTATTCCAAAGGTCTATTTATAGCAATGCCAAGGGGTGGAGCAAAAGACATCCCCCTTGCTAGTTACAGCTACCTGGTACCCAGGCCCATGGTCCAATCAACCTCTTATGCAGTCCTGCTGGGTACAGCCACTAGGAAATCTAGTGGGCTCCAACATCCATGGGACTGGACTAGGCCCTCTGCTTAAGTAAGACAGTTGTGTAGCTTGATTTGTTTAAGGGACCCCCTAGCAGTAGGATCAGAGTCCATCCCTGTAGCATGAGCAGGCATTTTGTAGTACACTACCTATGGTAGGACACCTTGCCCAGCCTTGAGGCAGGGGGAGGGTCTTGGGCCTTCCTTTACTGAATGTATCAAGCACTGCTGACTCCCCATGGGATGTCTTACCTTCTTGTAGGAGGGAATGGGGGTGGGTTGTGAGGGGAGGCTGGAGGTGTGGGACAAGGGAAGAGGGGGATCTGTGATTCATATGTAAATGAATAAAAATTTTCATGATAAAAAAAGAAAAATAAAACATACTTAGCTACCTAAGCCACTATTGGGAATAGAAATTGAAGCATTGGTGATTTATATTTAGTACAATACTGGAGTGAAATATTATAATAAGAAGAAACAATGGCTTAAGTATTATAAAGAAATACATGCATATTTGCATATTTTTGAAAGAATATACATGCAGCATATTAAAATTACATAAATATTCTATTGTTTATTTATAAGATTAATATAAAATTATTTAATTCCAAATCCACAAAATAGAAAAAGTGTGAAATTATTCCAATTAAAATCATTTAATATTTTTTTTTCCTGAGACATGGTTTCTCTGGGGAGCCCTGGCTGTCCTGGAACTCACTCTGCAGACCAGGCTGGTCTTGAACTCCGATATCCATCTGCTTCTACCTTCAGAGTGCTTGGATTACAGGTGTGTGCCACCACCACCCAGCTAACATTTACTATCTTTAGGACTAAATTCAGTGGCTACACTTAAGACTACTACTATGAAAACTATAAAACATTTTTCAGAAAATAAAATAATGAATGTAAATGGGAGGATACTATTTTTATACTTTTAATACCTAAAAGCAAAGAGTTGTACCTATGAGTACCACTCATAGGTTTGGTTTGAGAAAAAGTAAGGTAGAAATGATGTCATTAAAGTATAATCTCCACCTGGGGCCTGGCCATGGATCTCTGCATCCGAGTCATTGGATGTGTTTTCTAGCACAATTAGGGTGTTTGGCCATCCTATCACCAGAGTAGGTCAGTTCGGGCTGTTTCTTTACCATTGCCAGCAGTCTATTGTGGGGGCATCTTTGTGGATTTCTGTGGGCCTCTCTAGCACTTTGCTTCTTCCTATTCTCATGTGGTCTTCATTTATCATGGTCTTTTATTCCTTGTTCTCCCTCTCTGTTCTTGATCCAGCTGGGATCTCCTGCTCCCCTAAGCTCTCTTTCCCTCGATCCTTGCCCTTCATTACCCCCACTCATGTCCAGGTTGTTCATGTAGATCCATGGCCAGGCCCCAGGTGGAGCTCCAGGAGTCCAATTGGCGAGAAAGAGGAGGGTTTGTATGAGCGAGAATTGTTGAGACCAAGATTGGACAAAGCACAGGGACAAATAGCCAAACTAGTGGAAACACATGAACTATGAACCAATGGCTGAGGAGCCCCCAACTGGATCAGACCCTGTGGATAAGTGAGACAGTTGATTAGCTTGATCTGTTTGGGAGGCATCCAGGCAATGGGACCAGGACCTGTCCTCAGTGCATGAGCTGGCTGTTTGCAACCTGGGGCTTATACAGGGACACTTGGCTCAGCCTGGGAGGAGGGGACTGGACCTGCCTGGACTGAATCTACCAAGTTGAACTCAATCCCCAGGAGAGTTTTTGTCCTGGAGGAGATGGGAATGTGGGGTTGCCTGGGGGGAAGGTGGGGAGGGGGCAGGAAGGGGGAGAACAAGGGAATCCGTGGCTGATATGTAAAATGAAATTAAATTATAAAAATCAAAAAAATAAATTAATTAATTTAAAAATAGTAAATAAAAAATAAAGTATAATCTCAAAATTAAAAGAAACAAAAGGAAGACAAATGATGCTGATTTTTGAAGAGTGAAATTGTTTTGAAAATACTACTAAAATAGTCCACATAAATGAATTCTGTAAGCAACATCATAGTTTAGTTTCACAAATACAATGTTAAACAAAAGAAGAAATACACAAGTATATATTTTTCCATATAAAATTTATAGTTAAGAAAAATGTGTATAAAGCAACTGGGGTCTTCTTGTATCTTATATTTTGTGACAATGGTGGTATAAATGTTTCTTGATTACTATAAAATTTCATAGAGCTGGAGAGTCATTACCTAAGTATTTTACAAAGAGAGTAATTTCATTATACGTTATAAACTATAAGAACTCAAGATTGCCATAATAGGAGGAACTATCAACTAAGAAAGTTAGATTGTAATATTGAAAACTAATTTCCTTGTTTTTTCCAGTACACACCAATTGATTGTCCAATTCCAAATGCTCATCCCTGAATATATACATACAAATAACTTCATATGGACTGAGTGCTCATATTTAGGACTATGAGTGTGGAAACGTATATGCATGCAATTAATTATTAGTAACAAAAGAGGCCATGAATTTGAAAGAGAGTAGGTACTGCTATATGGGAGTGTTTGGAGGAAGGGGAGGGATGGGGGAAGTGTTGTAAGTATAATCTCAAAAACTGAAAGAGTTGGTGTTATTCAAATATACAGAAACTCAGGGATGAAATTAAAGGACAAAACATCCCAGGGGCTTCTATAGATCTAAAGGATGTTATTATGAACTCCAGAGTCATTTTTCTGTTCAGTTATTCTTATCATGAATCTGTTATATTCAAGAAATGGCATTTCTCCTCTTTTACAGTGCTGTACATTGACCTGAAATATGAATATATTTTACATAGTGTATACATTTTTGCATCTCATATGCACCATGCGAACAACTTTCTTTTTTTCTGTTTCTTGAAGCATAAATTGTTGACAACAAATATGTGAAATAATTCTTAATGAATAACCATTATCTAAATGATTCATAGACTGCTATTAAAGGCTAAAAGTATGTACCCATTTTAAATTCTGGCTCTTGCCTACTTATGGCATACATCTATGAGGCTATTGTAAGAATTGCAGATCAGATGGAAAGGTATCCTGGCACCTGGAAGCCAGGGAATACCACAAAGTCACACCACACAACAAGTCTCACACAAGATATTTATTGGGAGGGAAAAATCCAGAAGAGTGGCTTCCTCTTCTTGAGCAAAAAAAACAGCAGCAAACTGAACAGGATAGAGGGCTTATATAGAGCTTCTTGGGAATGGGGTGGAACTTTTCAGGGTTGAGATTGGTGGGTTTCCATGTCCAGAGAGTGGGCTTTTTGCTCTGCAGGGTGGAGCCATGGTCCAGCAGTTAGGGAAGTTAGAGTATTCTGGGTGGAACCTGGCAGTTAGAGGTCCTGCACTCCTGTGCAGGGTGGGAGCAGGGTTCAGCAGTTAGGGAAGTTAGAGTATTCTGTGGGTGGATTCTGGCAATTAGAGGTCCTAGTGGGAAGGATCTGGCCATTTGAGTGGCTTACATTTCCCCTTTTTTGTTTATTATTAATAAACAATCAGGTCACAGACAAAGGAGTGATATTATCATTAAACTACTTCCTGCTAAATCAGGGCATCAGGGTTCTTTGGGCAATCTTGATTTTCATCATTATTATGTAACCGGATGCTGCAGGTCTCTGGCTCCATAGCTGGGGATGGTAATCTTGTAACAGTAATTGGTTAAAAGTCTGGTTAGAAATGTTTTAAATATGTTGTTGAAGAAATCTAGAGAAGAAGTTTATAAGGCAGGGTGAAACTAGTGAGATCAAGAAAAGAAGGAACACGGGTTGAGAAGGGTAGCATCAGTTTTATAGTGAACTGTCAATGATCCACTGGACATAGGAATAAAGCTGTTTCTTATGTTTTTTGAGGATCTGTCTGAAGTAGGCAAATCCTATCTTTTATAGGACTGCTAAGGGCAACCTGCATCTGGCCAATGTAGATGATGATCTACTTTGATCATAGAGAAAGAAGGAATGTGGAACAGGTGTTTTAGAAGTTGATTTAGGTGTCACAGGGATAAGTATCTCTTTTGGCAATCTGCTGGTGAGCAGTTTCCAGACCCCACCATGCAAGTGTTCTGGTTGAATCATTAAGTATAGATTTAACAATAGCATGGAGGAGAATGAAATCTGAATTACTTTTCATCACCCTAAGTCACTTTCTTATATCTTCAGAACTTTCATATACATGCTTTAAATCACTTTCTTATACCTCCAGAACTTTCATTTACATGACACTTTAAAACACTTTCTTACACCTTCAGATCTTTCACTTACATAACACTTTCTTATACCTTTAAAACTTACTTAAGCTTTTACATTCTCAGACCTTTATAACACTTGTACGTTCCTATATGAGTACATGAAGGTACAGCTCTAATACCTTATTAAGCAAGCATTGCCTTTTACATTCTATCATAAACCCTGTTTTATAATTTCTGTTTTCAGGACAGGAATTATCATATAAGAATAGAGAAAATATACTTAAGGGATAAGCCTTGGTGAAGGAGAGATGGAAAGGGGAGTTATTGGGGAATGAATCAGCCTTTGGCAGCCTGTTAAAGAGTAATTTCTTGACCCGGTTAGGATGGGCTGCTAATTATAGGTGAAGGTCTCTTGGACAATAAACATCCATATGTAAGAACAGCTCCAGATAGGTGTAGGTAGAAGAAATAGAGAAGAAGGCAAGTTTAGATATAAGAGACTTTTGGATAATTTATTTGTGCAGTGGCAGACATTGTCATCATTGAAAATTGAGAATGACAATTTTGGCTGTTTGAACTGTACTAAGACTAGAGAGAGGCTTTAATAAAATTAGTGTCCATGGAAGAAGAGGGGAAGGGTCACAAAGTGAACTCTGATGGAAGGAGTTTCTATAAGCTCTAAGTGGGAGCTGAGAGACAGGAAGGACAAGGTCACAGAGGCCCAGAAGGGCTTAAGGAAGCTGTGGGGACTTTGGAGGCAGCTCCTAGGGGAGGAAGCCAGAAAACAGGGACAGTTCCAATAATTGCACACATAGTGAGGCCCTGGAGAGTGTATCAGGCTCCAGGCGCCAGTGAGAGGACATTTATCAAGCAGGTGAGGAGAGACGGATAGTTAGAGCAGGTGGAGGAAGAAGCAGAAGAATTTAGAACCAAATATGATGGGTCGCGGAAGCCAGCAGAAACAAATGGTCTGCACACATCTTGATAGTCAAATCGGCAACTTGAGTTATTTTTAAATGTTAAGACATGGGCACTATGGGCAAAAGAGAAATTACTGCTGAGTTTATAAGTTGAAGATCCTGAACCAAGCAGTAAGTTTCATTGCTTTTTATAACTTCAAATATAGGAGTATTAAAGAGAGAATTGGGGAGCAGAAGACTCTTTCTTTGGTCAGAGATGAGAGGCTTAAATCTCCTGAGGCGTTGGAAAGATAATGGGTATTGAGCCTAGGATGTATATATTTGGTGGGGTTTTGCAGCTGAATGATAAGGGCTGTGATGCTTGGCTATAGAGGGGTTTTGGGTGTCCCATACCTAGGGATCTACCTAAAAGGTTTGCAAGGAAAGATGTGTGTCAGATTGTGTGGTTTGGAGGAGAAGGAGGAAGGGAATGACTGGTGAGCTTGGAGTCAAGCAGATGTGGGAGAGAAATAGAGGCTCCCACTTTGGCTAGGAGGTGCTTTCCCATCAAGAGGATGGGACAAGTTGGCACCATTAGGTAGGAATGGGTGAGAGAAATACTCCTAAAGATACAGCTATGTGCTGGTTTTTGGTGAGCCTGGTAACATTGTCTCCTTAGTATAAAAATAGAAGAATGAAGAGAGGTGGGTCCCTAGAACTTTGTCAGGACCAAAGAAGTGGGCCCAGTATCCATAAGGAAGGAGATGAATCACCCTGCTACTGTGATAACTACCTGGGGCTCCATGTTGGAGATGGCAGTGGTCAGGCCCAGGGAGGCCCCCCCCCCATGTCGTTCATGGCTGGACCAAGGAGGTCAGATGAAGGGTAATCTGGGCTTGATAACCTCATTCTGCAAGGGCATAGGGGCAATCTATACCTCAATGCCCTTCTTAATGGCACCTTGGACATGGTATGGGTAGTTTATGAGGGTTTGGACAGGCGCGGGCCCAGTGACTCCCCTGACCACATTTGAAACCAGGATGCAGAGGTTCTCAGGCTTTAGGAGACCAGGGAGCCTGAGCTTTTGCTTTGGCAAGCTGAGAAGACTTAGCCATCGTCAGGCAGTTTTGATTTGGGGCTTTTTCATTGCTTCCATGGTACATGTTGAGAGTCACAGTTATGACTTCTGCCTGTGGAGCCAGGGGTCCTCTCCCTAGACATTTGAGTTTGGCTGTAATATCGGGGAAATTCTGTGAGAAGCATGTCATAAGGAGTTGTTTCCCATCTGGGGTCTCAGGATCCACATTGGGATATTGTAAGTGGGCCTTTGTAAGGTGGTCTAGGAATTGAGATAGGTTTTTGTGCTTTTCCTGGATGACTCCTTGGAGTTTTTCATAATTTACCACTCTAAGGGTGGCCTTGGGGATACTAGCCAGAATGCAAGTTATAAATTGGTTTCTAGCTAGGATGCCGCCTGGGGTACTGTAATCCCTTTCAGGGTCTTTCTCAGGGACTGACATAACCTGGTCCCAGATTTGCCTACACTCCTCTGGAAGAAGGTTGTTGGCAAGAATCATATAAACATCATGGAAGGTGAAGTAGTAATATTGGGTAATATCTACGATATACAATTGATTTTCATAGAGCAAGGCCTTATATGTGATAGTGGAGTACTCTGTTTTAACGTCACATACCCAGCCCTGACTGGGTGGGCAGTGTGTTGCTGATGAGGGAGAAATAAAAACTATAGAGAAAGAGAAGGGACTACTGGTTGAGGCTGATAAGTGGAGGGTTCACTAGTGTGGTAGAAAATAGTAGAAGAATTATTTGGTTTAGGCTTCACAGCTAAGAGTTGTTTCTTCCTTGGTTGGTTTATCCTAAAATGGCATCATACCACATGGTTCCTTTAAGATCACCTAAGAATTGATTTTTAACTATTCACCCCCATGTAACAGATTGTTCAGACTTGTAACTTTACTCAATATGCTTACAGATCTTTGAAGCAAGATTTATACCTTAGCAAAAGCTTTAGAGAACAAAACCAAAAATGTATGAGATGAGTAGCAATAGTCTCCATTAGGAATAGTCAGTCCCCTTATCTTGTTTTGCTTTCCTTTCTGTCACATAGCAGGTAGCTTGCCTGATATGGGACAGAGATTTTGGAGGAAACCTTTTAAACAAGCATGCTTGGGTCTATGCTATGGTCTACAGCCATACCCTAACTCCAGAGTCAGCTTTTAATTGAAGTGGGACAGCATAAAACAATGGTCCAATGCCACCCATACCTAAAAGACACCTGAATCCCAGTAAAACTGAATCCAGTAAGCTAACAAAGAAGGCTTAAGATAGGAATTTTTGAACCCTGGACAGAGGCAGAGGACACTGCAGGAAGGAGCTGAGAGCGGCACCAGCCAGGGAGAAGTGTGTGCCAGGTATGTGCATGCTGCAGCTAGCCTACCCCTTTGCTTTCTTCCCCTCCTGCTAGCTCAGGACTCAGTCCTAGCTCCCACTTTGCAACAAACTTACAAATCCATTTATGGTAACTTAAAAGACAGGACATTCACACACTGTGTGGGGATGGGGAGACCAGACAAAAACAAACAGAGCTTGGAGCACAGAAACAGGGAAAAGGGAAATGTCTTTCCTTTCCCCAATCACTCACAGTATTTGCAAAAGTTCCAAATAATAACAGAATATAGGGTGCCATTAAGTGGCCCTTTGGATTGATTATTTAATGGGTATTGCAGCCAATTTTGATTGTAAAAGTGAGTAAATTTAGTGTCCTTCAGGTCGGGTATCAGGCGGAGAGGCTGGAGGTTTTCTAAGGGGCATCTCAAGGGGGAATGGGAGGGTATGGAGTGCTGAGTTCCCATGTATGAGAGAGGTGAGGGAAAAGGTCACTGCACCCTGTAGTCATGGGCATCCCCTGGACTCAGGGAGGACCAAACGAACAAGGACCAAGCCTTTCAGAGGGTCTTCACCCAACTCAACAGGGCTCAAGTGTAGCGAGCTTAACCTAGCTAAGACAGTGGAGAGACTTGGGTGCCTGGTACCAGGACTTCCATAGAAGTCAGAAAATGAGAGAAAACTGAGCTCTAGGGGAAAGGTCTCATCCAGAGGAAAGGATGGGGCCTTTTGTGGCTCCTTTTTGTGGGGAAGACAGAGGGAGAGCACAGGAAGGGATTCTATAACCAATTTGGCCACATTTGTAGCTCCGAATGTAGGGGAGAGTGGTCAGGTTAAGAGGGCCAGCCATAGCCTTAAAGACCATGGCTGGTGGCAACTGCACTTCCAAGAATACTAGAGGGGTGCCAGACACTCAATGGTCACTACCTCAGACTCAGGGAAACATTCACATGACCAAAGGGAAAACTTACCTAATTGATTCTGGTGGATGGGGTTCTGAGTGATTGGTAAGCCAGAAGGTGAGTCTGTTGTGGGTGGACTGGAGATGAGGGATAGGGTCCCACTGCAGCTTAGACCATGAGGGGGAATGCAGGCACTAGGAGAGCCTATGTAAGTCATGACACCAAATATAAGCATTGCAGCTAGGATGGAAAGGTATCCTGGCAGCTGAAAGCCAAGGAATACCACAAAGTTGTACCACACAACAAACCTCATACAAGATGTTTATTGGGAGGGAAAAAAAACCCAGGAGGGTGACTGCCTCTGCTTGATCAAGAAACAACACCAAACTGAACAGGATAGAGGGCTTATGTAGAACTTCTTGGGAATGGGGTAGAACTTTTCAGGGTAGAGCTTTCCAGGGTAGAGACTGGTGGGATTCATGTCTAGAGATTGGGCTTTTTGCTGTGCCAGGTGGGTTCACCAGTTAGGACAGTTAGAGTATTCTGTGGGTGGAAACTGGCAGTTAGAGGTCCTCAGGAGAGGGGCCTGGAAACTTGAGTGGCTGGGGGGCTTATAGCTATCTCATTATCCATGTAGTAAGTGATGGAAACAATTTCTTTTGAATAATACCATAATTGGGCATGAGAGTTTTTAATGTATTCATTCACGCATTCACAAATGAACAGCTTCTATTCTTTCTTCATTTTTCAAAATTTGACAAATACTCACACAAACCTCCTCAGTTGCATATACTGTGTTAGAAGTGGTAATACAACGAACTGTGAAAAAAAATTCCCAGAAATTAATAAATAATAAAGAGCATAGACCTTGAACAATTTTTAAAGTTCTGAAGGCTTTGTGAGCATAGTACAGAGCAATCCATTTCTGACATATTATACAAGGCATGAGATGGAAATTAAGTGGATATTTTAGCTATGTTAAATGGGTGAAATTGGAAGGGGAAATATTACAGACATAAGTCCTTTAGGGTGAAAATGATCAGATATGAAATACATATGGCTTGTTAAAGATCCTGAAAAACAAGGTAGTGTCATAATAAAATTTTGAGCTCTGTTTGGTGAGTTGTCCCAGCAAATAAAGGCACTTGCCAAGCATGACTGGTGACCTGAATTCAATCCTAGTGACATACATGAAGGCTGAAGGAGAGAAGCAAATCCACAAATTTGTCGTCTGCTCTCAACGTTCATGCCAAGGCATATACATCCCCTTACCTCTCATACACAATAATAAATAAATAAATAAATAAATAAATAAATAAATAAATACATTTAACAAAAAATAAAAGATATTGAGTTCAAGCTCATGTTTGAAAATAGCAAAGTAGTGTGCAAGGATAGTTAATTACAGATGTTATGTAAGAAGTTACAGGAGAAGTGCTAAAGCACAGATGAGAGTTCTGTGTATTTTCAACTTACAAAAATAACTAGAGTGAAAGATAAAGGTATTATCTAGAAAGGGAAGTGTGGTGGAATATTATTTTAAGATGTGTTATACTCATTTATGTTATGGAATATTTGCTTAATGATGCAAAGATGTGTTGCATTCTTTTATGGTGCATGTGTTTAAGTCTGTAGAGCTGTGTTGTTTTGCCTGTCTAAAACATCTGATTAGTCTAATAAAGAACTGAATTGCCAATAGGTAGTCTGGAGAGAGAAATATTAGGGCTATCAAGCAGAGAGAATAAATGAGAGAGAGGAGGAGGAGCAAAACAAATTAGGGGAGAGGACACCATGGGTCATCCACACAGCTACAAAGCAAGCCACAGAGTAAGAAGTGAAGAAATGATATAGAGAAATAGAAAAAGGTAAAAGTCTACACAGAAAAAAGCTCTAGACAGGTTTCAGTGTTTTTTTGTTTTGTTTTGTCTTGTTTTGTTTTTCGAGACAGGGTTTCTCTGTATAGCTTTGGCCTTGAACTCACAGAGATCTGCCTGGCTCTGCCTCCCGAGTGCTAGGATTAAAGGTGTGTGCCACCACCGCCCGGCCTTCAGTGTGTTTTATAATGTGCTTAGGCAAAAGAAAGAATTAAAAGTATGGACAGTCACAGAAAGAAATAAATAGCTTTAAATAATAAACTCTACAAAGAAAGAGTAAAAGTATTATAAAAGAAAAAGCCACATAATGATGAGAAATACACAGGGAGTCTAGATCCTATATAGTATTGTATTAATTTTGAATTTTTGGAATGCTGATGAGCAAACAACAGCTGCTCACAGACCTGGGACTATGAACTCGACTGCAAAATTAAGCAGCCAATATACACTAGGAATGCCTGAACTTTAAAATGGAAGTAAAAAATGTATTTGTAAAATGCAACTCCAAAAACTACATTGCATTGGAATAGAGGTTTTGATTTTATTTCACAGGAAATGAGAATCTGTGGATTCTATCAGGATTGAAATAGATCAGGATTTATATAGATAAGGATTGATCAGGGAAGGCCTCTTGCATCTTGACAGGTAATATATATCAATAAAGATTATTACTAGTCTTCCCAAGACTTGGCATTTATCTCAATTTTCTCAGGGACCCTAAAAGATGACTTAACCAAACAGACAATAGGAAGCAGTTTAGAGAACATAATGCCCCCATTCCCAAGAGATGGAATGGGTGGTTTTTAGTTATTTGGTGGGTATGGATAATGGATATTTGTTACCATGTAGGGGAATATAGGAATATAGCATAAAAGACAACTATTAATCTAAAATATTTTGCATTGGTATGGATTTTGGCATATTGATAAAACTTTAAAGTAACTTTTGTTATAATGTATATATGTTTCTACTCTTATTTGGGGTATTGTCCTTATGAAGCTCATTTAAAAATGCAAAGTATAATTAAGAAAATAGATTAGTAGTTAATCTATAATAATCAAGCTTGTAGTCACATTAGGTATGTTTTCAAGGTTAAGCAGGAATATTTTAGACAGATGATTTGGAAACACTTCAAAGACCTACAGAACATAGCATTTAAAATTTTTGTTAACATAGGGCTTTTTATGACAATGAGACACATCTGTCCCTGGCAGCAATAATTTACTTCATAAAAAGAATGATGGGCATGAAGAAATTCCATATGGAGTTTGCTTTCAATTTTGCAATGCTAGGCATTAGGCCAAGAAAGTCCTTTGCCTGTACTGCTGACAGTATACTGTATAAACTGAACATGTAGGACCCACAGGAAAGTGACTGATGAACTTAGCCTAAATAAGGCGAGATAGTCCTTCAAAATTCTTGTTTCACAAAAGATTCTGCCAGATATTCTGGAGGACATGGAGGAAAGTGACTATTGAACTTTGCCAGAACAAGGCAGGACAGTCCTACAAGTTTCTTGCTTCATTAAAAAATCTGCCAAATACTTTAGACCTGTAGGCTAAAGATGGATGCTGCAATGATGCAAAATAATTTTTCATGACTGACCTGGCAGGCAGATGTCTATGTTGTTACATAATATTATATCCTTCTGGGATCTTTGATGGAGTTAAAGAATAAAAAGTTATAGTTTCTCTTAGTAATGATAGAAAGTAAATTAGGTATAAAACTTTGGAATCACTAACATAAGACAGATAATGGAGTATTTTCTCTGAATTTGCTGAATACAAATGGACTAAATATTGTAAATGTAGTTCTTCCTTGATAACTGTTTTTGTTGTATACAGTTTTCCTTTGTTATATACAATATAAACATTGTCTCTGTATATCAGCATAATTGCCTTCTCTTTTTGCTGGAGAGCTTCTCTCCAGGTCTCACCAAGCCCCATAGTCTCACAACCCACGAATAAAATAATCACTCAGACACTTATATTACTTATAAACTGTATGGCCGTGACAGGCTTCTTGCTAACTGTTCTTATATCTTAAACTAACCCATTTCTATAAATTTATACCTTGCCACGTGGCTCGTGGCTTACCGGCATCTTTACATACTGCTTGTCCTGGTGGTGCCTGGCAGTCTCTTCCTCCACCTTCCTGTTCCCTCAATCCTCCTCTCTGTTAGTCCCGACTATACTTCCTGTCTGGCTACCGGCCAATCAGTGCTTTATTTATTAACATATTTGTCATATAGAACATCCCACAGCATTCTCCAATAAGTTGAACCTGGGAAATGTCCATACCTCTAGCTCTATATCATTGTTCTATACTTTTAGCCTCCTCTTTCTCCAGGTTCTCCTCTGTAACTCTGGTCCAGCCTCTAGGACTGCTGTAACCAAATCTTTCCAGTACTGAGGGATAATTCTATTATAATTTGAACATGAATTTAACAACTGCTTTACAAATGGAGAATGCATACCATAGCTTCTTTAAATCTCCCCAAATCTAACATTTCCACTGGAGTCCAATTAGCTCATATATACCCTTGAGCATTTGGCAGTTCCTATAAGGTTACCAGGTAGATTAATGTTTGCTGTCTGGTAACCTTATGCTGTTTCTCTGTGACCATATAATTCAATTTTTGAGATAGGTTTACATTTAAAATCTTCTGTCTGGGTCTGAATTTCTCTATAATTCATTTTAACAAGTTTTTCTAAAACTTTTATGTTGGCACTCAGATTAACCAAACTTTTTAATGCTCAAGTAAAAATGATCAAATAAATAGTTTTCATAGTTGATGTTATGTAAATCCCTTCAACATTAATTATCCTCTCATTTAATTGTTCCATTTTCAGACTGCCTAATGTGTTATCAAACAGAGGCCAAATTCCCTCCATTATAAAAATGTTTCCCAATTTTTAATGTGGGAAAAAATTCTCTTTCGACTAATTTCTCCCTTTTAGATATCTTAATTGACTCACCAAGTCTGCTGACTATGTAAAACAGTAGAAGTCCAAGGAAATTTCAAAGCAGCTACCTAGTGTGGTAACAGTCGGAGATGGAAATGCAGAGAGAGCCCACCACCCACCAGGAGAGAAAAAGCCTAAGAGACTCTGGCCCATGTGGTGTGAAGACTCTGGCCACATGTAGCTCAGGCCTGAGCCAGGGACCTGTAAGGCCACCAGTGGCTTTTTTGTGAAATCTTGCCACAATCATTAGGGCACCAGATATAAGACGAATTGATAAATGGTCATATCAATAAAAACCTGGAGCCAGATATTGAGATGAAAAACTAAGAGATCAGAGAAACAGGACAAGCCACATACAACCTTACCTCACTGACACCTCAGTCTCCAAAAAGACCTACTTCCTATATACCTATGCCTATATGCCTTTTAGTTCTGCCACCTCATTTCATCTCTCCACCAAGCTACATCACTTCCTGTTTGTCTGTACAGACTGCCAGATTTTTATGGTTAACTAGTGTTGGAATATAAGGCATGTGCCACCATGCCTCACTCTGTTCCCAGTGTGGCCTTGAACTCACAGAGATCCAGATGGATCTCTGCCTCCCAAGTGATAGGATTAAAGGTGTGTGTTACCATTACCTGACCTCAATGTTTACTATACTGGCTGACTTTTTCCTCTGATCCTCAGATAAACTTTATTGGGGTATACAAAGAAAATATCACCACATCCTTCTTCCGTGTTTTCTGTTGCACCCAAATCCCAGAAATAATAAAGCCAAATTGCCATGAACCATCATCTCTGAAAACAGTAACAAAAATAATTCATTTTCCTCCTCTTTTTCTTCTCTTTGGTATTTGTAACTATTATGAAAAGTCTCACTAACACATATATTTAACTTCTTGCAAGAGATAACAGATATTTTGTGATTCAATTGCCTTCTCATTTAAATAATAGGCTGATGTGCTAGTATATATGTAATATGTAAAAATTTTAACAAAACATAAAAAAGTATATCTAGTTCATATTGTAATGATATCTCTTGAAAGCGATAATTAATTTTATGTATTTGGTGCATATAATTGGTAATTTTCAAAAAGCATGTCAACTAACATTTTAGGAATTACATCAATATTTTTTGCAATTGAATAGATGTATAAAATAAAATATTAAAAACTTACTGAAAAAACAAATATAAAAAATCTGTTAGTCCAGATTTCATATTCTATATCAAAGCATATGGTGATATTTTCTACATGAATCTATTAGCAACAAAGGGAGAGAAAATTGGTGTACCATTTCAACACGATACATAGAGTTTAGAGGATTTGGCATACTTTTCTTTTAAAAAGAGGAGGCAGAGTTAATTTGGCTACCTTTTCATGAAAACATCCACATAAACGTTATATACAGCAAGAGAAAAATATTTAAATATATATATATAAATTCAAAAGAAAAAAATTCTAGTTGTGAGATTAAAAACAAAGCAAAACAAAACAACAACAACAAAAAACCTCTAAGGTAGAATTACAAGCTTACTTGAATCTAGTGATCATGTAATAATTTCCTGTATGCAGTGCAGACCTAGAAGAATGGGATTTAATATCAATATAAGAATAAAATTATCAGAGCAAGGGATTTTATCTGTTGCATATAGCTGAATTATGGAATCTTGATATTCTTATTCTTCAGTCATAAAAATGCTGAAAATGTTCTCCCCCATTTTCTAAAAATATACACGGAATTTCTTTTCCAATCTGGAACAACAATTACACAAACTAATGATAACTATAGCAATCAGCAGATAATCGCGCATTTTTAATTTCTACCACTGACCTAATAAAGGAATTTCAAGATGAATAAGAAAACATTACAACCATTGGAGATTCAACTACTAGAAGTAAATGCAGAATTTTAGCAAATGTTGTGAATGGTTTCATTGTCCACTGTGACTCCTCTGAAAAATGAAGAACTTGAGGGATAGCATGTGATTTTTGTGCTTTTTTTTGGTTTTGAGTTTTCTAGAGAGAGAGAAAGAAAGAGAGAGAGGAGTAGAGGGATAGGGAGAACAACAGAGAACATGAAACTGGGGAAGGATAGGGGAAATATATGATCAAAATATGTGGTATGAAAACATGTTAAAATAAAACAATATTTTAAAAGTACTGGTAAATTACAGCAAGGTAAAAATGAAGGGCTTGCACCGCTGAGATGAATGAGTAGGTAAAATGCTTGTTTTGTAAGCATGGGGACCAGAGTTCAGATATCCAGGATCCGTGGAAAAGCTGGTTGGAGTGGTGTTCCAACATGCATGGGGCAAATAAAAGGAAGCCCTGGAGAAAACATGCCAGCTGGACTAGTGTAAACATCAAGTTCCTAGTTTAGGTCCTCCTTAATGTATAAGGTAGAGAGAAATCAAGGAAGTTATAGATGTCAAACCCAAGCCTTCATGCACAGACACACACTTATACACAGGCACACATCTGTTCACATATATTCTCTCTCTCTCTCTCTCTCTCTCTCTCTCTCTCTCTCTCTCTCTCTCTCTC
>CABHPP010140660.1:0-53064 GCA_902168425.1 Peromyscus attwateri | reverse complement strand
CTGTGAAAGAAGTAGAAACAATAGTAAAAGAAAGAAAGAAAAAAGGGGGGGGGGGTTGGCGGTGGTGGCGCACGCCTTTAATCCCAGCACTCGGGAGGCAGAGCCAGGCAGATCTCTGTGAGTTTGAGGCCAGCCTGGTCTACAGAGTGAGATCCAGGACAGGCACCAAACTACACAGAGAAACCCTGTCTCGAAAAACAAAACAAAACAAAAAGAAAGAGAAAGAAAGAAAGAAAGAAAGGAAGGAAGGAAGGAAGGAAGGAAGGAAGGAAGGGAAAGAAAGGAAGGAAGGAAGGAAAGAAAGAAAGAAAGAAAGAAAGAAAGAAAGAAAGAAAGAAAGAAAGAAAGAAAGAAAGAAAGAAAGAAAGAAAGAAAAGGAATTTTGTGTGTGTGTGGGGGTTGTGTGTACATGTGCGTGTATGGTCGCATGCACATGCATGTAAGTGCGGAGGAGGCCAGAAGTTCGGTGTCTTCCACTGTTGTTCTCTACTTAATTGAGTCAGCGTTGCCAGCTGAACTCAGAGCTCATGGATTCCAGCTACTGTAGCTAGCTGTCTTTGTACCCACCCCCACCCCCAGGGCTGGGATTAAAGGTAGCCACCTTGCCTGCCTGGCTTTTTTGATGTGGATTCTGGGGATCCAAAGCCCAGTTTTCATGCTTGCATAGCAAGCCCTCTATCCACCGATCCATCTAAACTAAGCTAGCTAAACTAAAATGAAGTTTCAAACCACCCAGTTTTGAGATAATTAGAAAATGCTTTAGACATCTTTAAGACTTAAAATTCATGTCTTAGTATTTTACAGCTAACCTTTTGGAATGGGATAGAGACTGTTCAAGTTTGAGTAGTTGGTTTTATTAGCCAGGTGGCAGTGCAGCTGTGGGTAGATGGGAAGGTAATTGGCCTTTGCAGTTACTATGTGAATGCAGGCTCGTGGGATTTTCAAGTGAGCCTGGAGCACCAGCTTTTCCTTTTTTGCCAGGAATGTCGGATGGTAGACTCTGGTTATTGTTTTGTGAAGTAGAGATGACAGGCTAGATTAACTTTTAACCAAGAGTTAGGATGTCACTGAATATCTACTATAGCACAAATTGTTAGAAGGTCTTACTAATAAAAACAAACCTGGAGCCAGGTATTGGGGTGAACGCTGGAAGATCAGAGGAGAACCAGCCACAGCTACCTCACCTCGCCAGTTCCTCACCAATCCTGTTTCCTCAGACTGGAAGCCTCTGAGTCCTCATCCGAATGAATCTCAGCTGAACTGCTGCTCAAAAGCCTAAAAGCTTAACCAGCTCTAGTTCCTGGTTTTCACGCCTTATATACCTTTCTGCTTTCTGCCATCACTTCCTGGGATTAAAGGCGTGTGTCACCATGCCTGGCTGTTTCCAGTGTAGCTTTGAACTCACAGACATCCTGATAGATCTCTGCCTCTGGAATGCTAGGATTAAAGGTGTGTGTGTGTGTGCCACCATTTTTTGGCCTCTATATCTAGTGGCTGTTCTGTTCTCTGACCCCAGATAAGTTTATTAGGGTGCACAATATTTTGGGGAACAAAATATCACCACAGACTACTGCTGGAAATAGCATGTTTGTGTGACCAATGAGGTAATACTTGTTGGGTTACCTATAGCAAGAGCTGTTAACTTTGAGACAAAAGACTAAAGTGGATCAGGTGGGCACCAGAAGTGCCTGAGAGGTCTGAGTGACAGGAGTGGCTGATCCTGGTGGGTTGCTTCCATGCCCTTGGTAAAGGATGGGATTTATGGAGGTGAGGATCGTAATGCCACCATCATGGTAAAAGTAGTCTTTGAAGACATGGAGCCTGAATGTATGTTCTATATAGCTGAAGCTCCCCAGATAACTCATACATATATGCACCCCACCCCTTTAAGTCCTTCCCTTTGGAAGATGTTGTGTAATGAGGCTGTGTGAATCTCTAATAACCTTGACCCTCTCAGCCAGATTGATCACAGACAGGCTAGACAGTCCCATCTCGTCAGCTTAGCACTAAATCCACATTCACGACTGTCCACTTGGGTACCGCAGTGCTGAGAAAAGTCCAAGTCCTTGAATGACTGGAGATTCCCAACCTGTGGGTCGCGACCCCTTTGGGGGTTGAATGATCCTGTCATAGGGTCACCTAAGACCATTGGAAAGCACAGATATTTACATTATGATTCATAACAGTTGCAAAATTACAGTTATGAAGTAATAACAACAAAAATAATTTTATGGTTGAGGGTCACCACAACGTGAGGAACCGTATTAAAAGGTCACAGCATTAGGAAGGTTGAGAACCGCTGCTCTAAATCGTACATGTTTTTAAATACAGCCCTTCTGTGGGTTCCAGAAGGTTCTGCGGTCAGTGGTTTTTGTCCACTTGTTCTCTGTTCACATGGCAGTTTGGCACAGGATACTAGCTAATCTAAAGCCATGTAGTGTCCTGGCTAAATAATGTTGTCTTAGGGTTTCTATTGCTGTGAAGAGACACCATGACCATGACAACTCTTATAAAGGAAAACATTTAATTGTGGTGACTGGCTTACAGTTTCAGAGGTTTAGTCCATTATCATCATGGTGGGACATGCCAGCATGCAGGAAGACGTGCTAGAGAAGGAGCTGAAAGTTCTACGTCTTGATCTGCAGGCAGCAGGAAGTGAACTGTATACCACACTGGGCATAGCTTGAGCAAAGAAGATCTTAAAGCCTATTCCCACAGTGACACATTTCCTCCTACAAGGCCACACCTACTCCAAAAAGGCCATACCTCATAATAGTGCCACTACCTTTGGGGGCTATTTTCTTTAAAACCACCACAGATGACTTACTGGTTTTGTTTGTTTGTTTGTTTTTTGTTTTGTTTTGTTTTATTTTTTTTAACAGTTTGGAATTAGAAATTCCAATAATTAGAAATTGTAAGTATTTTTAATGTCTTGCTTTTAACAATTTACTTGATTATAAGAAAAACTGAGGGTTAATGATCCCCTTCTTCTTAAAAGATCAGTCTTTTTTTTCCATTTAGAGAGAAAAATAAACTTTGAATATAAAGTTTTAAATAAAAATTTTTTAATCATAAAAGGTAGTAACCAGTGTCTGTCTTTCTTTTTCTCTTTTTTCTTCTCTTTCTTCCTTTTTTTTTCTTTTTTGGAAACAAGGCCTCACTGTTTATCCCTGGATTGCCTACATAATCTTTGTAGACCAGGCTGGTCTTGAACTCACGGAGATCTGCTTGCCTCTGTCTCCTGAGTGCTGGGATTAAAGACATGAAACAACAAACAGGCCCCAGATGTTTTATATGCGTTCCATTTCTCTCCTCCCTCTCACTATGTATTTAGATGAAAGTGAGAAAGATTCTTTAAATCTCTGTATTTAATATGTGTATGGTGTATGTGAGCTATCAGAACCTGGTTTGTAATTTAATGTATATAGACATAGCCTGGATAATATAGCTTTTTTGATATAACTGTTTCTCACAGGATAAGTTTTCTGTGGCCAGAGTCAGTCTTTCTTTTTTTTTTTTTTTTTTTTGGGGGGGGGTGTTATTTGGTCACACAGGATGATTAATTAGGCCACCTGAGTGTGTATCGTTTTTCAGTTGTAACTGGCCACTGGCACTTCTTCACGTGGTCATCTTTGTCTGTCAACAGGGCCCATTTAGAGGCCAGTGCTGAGAAGTGGAACCGGCTGCTGGCATCTCTTGAAGAACTGATCAAATGGCTAAATATGAAAGATGAAGAGCTTAAGAAACAGATGCCCATTGGAGGAGACGTTCCCGCCTTACAGCTTCAGTATGACCACTGCAAGGTCAGTGCACTGTCTGTCGGGCGCTGTTTATTTATTTGCTTTAAATTCAATTTTGGTAAATAAATTGAACAAAGTTCCAGAAAAATGGAAATATAAACTAATTACCACAGCTTTCCCCTCTTTGACTTCTAGTTGTCGATATTTGGGCATTTTATTTAATTATATTCTTTGCTTCTGTTTGTTTCATGTTTCATGGTTTGTTCATATTTAACTAAATACTTTCATAGCTCAGCTATCCAAAGCAGAATATTGTTTCTAGTTTATCATGAACTTCATCTAACTTTCTAATAGAATTCATTGGATATCAGTATATTGGAAAACACTTCAAACTACAAGTTATCCTTTATTTTGATGTATGCATGCATGTATGAATATATGCATATGTGCATGCATTTTAAAGATAGGATCTTGCTTTGTAGCCCAGTCTGGCCTCAGACTCACCATGTAACCTGAGTTCATCTCAACCTTGTATTGATCCTTCAGGTTCAGGCTCCAAGTGCTAGGATTTCAGGGTTGTACTCGCTGCTGTACCACCTGACTGCAACTTAACCATACGTGCAGACGTCCTGCTGTCAGAAAGAATCACAAAGTGGAGTGGGGTACCTTGGATTCCAACACTCAGGAGGCAGAAGCAGGTGGATCTCTGTGACTCTGAGGCCAGCAAAGGCGACATACCGAGACCCCATCTCAAGTAAATGAATAAATACAGAAATTAAATTACAAAGTAGTTCTAAGGATATAGCTCCATGGTAGAGCACTTGCCCAGTTTGCAAGAGGCTAAAACAAACAACTAAACCTGAAACCATCTTGTTATCAAAAATAAAAGTAGAGAAAAACTGTAGGGCGCATTTCAGTCCTGTATCAAACGAAGACCACAGTATGAAATGAAGTTCATTTTATGTTTTATTTCCCCAAACTTCCATCTTTCTTTAAGTTACATTTTTCTTCTGCACAGACATCCATCCCTATACACACTTGTGCTTTTATTCTGATAAATGAACAATTAATCCTGAAATCTCATCTGACATTTTTCCCTCAGCGCTGTATCTTTGCCGAGTCTGAGTTCCATTACTTTATTTATATCCTTTTGTACTATTTTCTCATATATTGCATATCATTTAGTTCTATTGTGTTTTTCCTACTCATATGCAGTGCCAATTCTCATTCTAAGTCTGTACATTTTAATACAACATTATGTGCCTGTTCCCATAACAGATGAACACTAATATATGCTTTCCTGGTACAAGATACCATCTATTTAATAAGATGTTCTAACAGATATTGACAGGACCTTGAATTTTATTTTATTCTGACCCTTGTGCTAAGTGAATAAAATTACTATTTCAGTGGAAAGAGGACACGATGGAGAGATAACTCTGAAATAGAAAGACAGAGACATTGTTGGTCTAAAATCGACAACAGTAGTGGATTTTAAATTAGTGACTTTGCAAAAATCACAGAATTTTTTTTCTTTTAGTTGTTTGTTTGAGACACAGTCTCTGTGTAGTTCTGAACTTGCTGTGTAGACCAGGTTGTCCCTAAACTCACAGAGATCCTCTTGCTTCTGCCCCCTGATTGCTGGGATTAAAGGTTTACTCTCCATGCCTTGCTCTCTTTGTATTGTTTCAGCTTTCTTCTGTGTTGTGATTATTTCCTTCCTCCAGTTCAGGCATTGGTAAGGAAATCAAGTAATACCAAGCTTTTCTAATAATACTTAACGTTCTACGTGTGCAGTAAATCCATGTCTCTTTAATTTTGAATAAAACTCAGTTCTTAGGTATGAAGTCATTTTCCTCTCCTCACCGAACCTTGGCTGTAGCACAACAGTTGCACTGGCCCTCCTACTCAGTCCTAACTGTTTTCTTGTCTGTGCCTCTCAGTGGTGTTGCCCGACTTTAGAGCCTATCACACTCTGTCTTATAGTCCTTCGTGAGTTACCCTGCTGTAACACTTTAGCCCCAGGCATTGACATGATCAAGACAATGCTGCTAATGATGCTGGTAATCACGTCAGTGTTTACGAGTGGCAGATACACACTGGGTACTCTGCCTGTCACTGATGAGTCAGTGTTGTGCAAAAACCTGGCTCTTGTACCTGGGAGTGTCACTCAGTCGTGGAATGCTTCCATTGTGTGCAAGGCTCCTGATTCATCCCCAGAACCACAAAAAGAAATATATGAAGATGTTGGAGAGATTGTTCAGGGGTTAGGAGCACTTCCCCAGGTTTGGTTATTAGCACCCACATGGATGTTCACGGCCATCCATAACTTAACTCCAGTGCCAGGGGATCCAATTCCATCTGGCCTCCATAGGCACCAGGCATGCATGTAGTGTTTATGCATCTATGCACTTGCACATATAAAATAAAAATGAATAAATCAGAAAAAATGAACAAATAACTCAAAACCTGGTTCTTGACTGAGATGGCATAACAGTAAGAAGAATGAAGAGCAGCTGGTTTCTAAATACGTCTAGAAAGAGAAGAACAGGATTGGTGGCTGCAGGATTGAATACAGGGGTTGAAAGGGAAAGACTGAGGTTTGTCACGGAGCAGAAGTCTTTGGACAAAGTCAATGGAAAGCAGAAGTTTCATTTAGACAATGGGAAAAATGAAGGAACAGACAGGGCAGGTAAGTCAGGACCTTGAGATTTAACATGATAAGCTGTCCATGCTCATTAGGAAGTGGAATATGTAAACTTGAAGTTAGAGGAAAGGTCAGAGTCAGAGAAAAAAATTGTAATGCATAGATTAGCCACAGGATTGGATGAAGTCTCGTAGGAAGTGATTATAGATAGAAAAATGGAGTATAAGGAGTGAGCAGTGAGGAACCTGGATTTTACAGGTCAGGAAGTTGAGACTGAGATGGCAGTGCAGAAGAACCCAGAGGGAGCCGAGTCTAGGATACCAAGCAGAGTACTGTACCGAGGGCATTGTGCAAACAAGGATCTAATACTGCTAAAGATTGAGAAGAGAACAGAACACCAGAGATCCCGAAGGCTGGCTTGTTGCCTTGAACAAGGGTGAATTTAGTAATGAGGTGGAGTCTGAAGCATGGTTAGAGTAGACTCCAGAGAAAATATAGGCAGAAATACAGAAGTTTATTTGAGAAATTTTTACAAGAAAGAGCAGGGTATGAAGGAGCAGATTCAGGAGGAATATGCAATCCAGTAATCATTTTATAAAAATGGAGAATAATTCTCTGTGCTTATGGAAATGACTCTGGAAAGCAGAGAAAAATCAATGATGTAGCAGAGAAGGTCTGAGGGAGAAATGACCAGATAGGGCCCATTGAACTGCTGGGGAGCTGGTTTTAGGTAGGACTCCAGAGAGTTAACCGTCTCAATAGCAAAATACATGAAATGTATAGGCATGGATAGAAATGGTTTGATGGACTTGAGTTTGGAAATGTGTAAGTGTTATCAATGAAATGGAAAGCAAGATCACCAACTGAATAGAAGAAGAAGGAGAGCTGGAGATGTAGCTCAGTGGTAGAGTACTTGCCTAGTATTCACAAAGCCCTTGGTTCAATCCCCAGCACTAGGCTGGGGAGTAGGTAGGGGTAGGAGGAGAAAGATGTATAGATTTGTAGAGAGCAGAGGTAGAAAATAAAGTCTGAAAGTGGGTAAGTTAACCTAGGAAGCTTTCCACAACATGACAGGCCAACATTATGGGATGGCTTGATGCTGGTGATTAGGCTAAGTGATTGGGCTGAGCGATTGTTCCGGTTTCACAATTTGTGTGTGTGGGTGACTTGTAAAGACAGCAGGTGTTAGATAAACAAAGGATATTCATGGGGTGCATTGTCGAGGGGGGGGGTACTGTTAATGATATTCCTCTGAACGTGATTTGTTAGTTTGTACAAAGAGGGTGGGGAGCAAGGTCCTTGGGCGAAAACCAGTGGCGCTCTAAGAAGCTAGGGTAGTGAGAGCATCATCTGTGTGGATACCCTCTCAAAATGAAGAAGAGGGGAAGCCAGTTGTCGAAAGGATGACTATGAGAAGGAAGAGTCGTGGCGGCACCGTCTAGGATTCTAACCTCGAAAGGCTATTTTAAACATTGGTTCTGATCCCGTGTGTTGAACTACATTGTACCAACGTGGTTCCTAGCAGCATGAATACATTCTCATGCTTTTGCTTTTGTTTCTGCCCCATCTGCTTTTATTCTTTCCAGTGTCACTTTCCTGGCTTAAATCGATAGGTGACACTCTAGTCAACTCGCTACCACCTTTTTACTGTGTCCTTTTCTTTATCTACCTTCTGCTATGGGTTAAAAAGTAAACATTAAACTATTTTAAGGACTAATATTATATACATCAATACATTTCTACTAAATTAACAGCATTCATTTGTTGAGAAAAGTAACTCACAGAGTTTAAGAGAAACAAATTACCAGTTTTTATTTTGCTGTAGAATATGATCTGATGATACAGGGCAGTGTGCATGCATGTAGGGTAAAGATTCTGTGTTGGTCATTGCTGCTGGTTCACTCAGGGTGGCTGTCATATGCTCATAAGTATATTACTTGATACCACATCCGGCTTTGCCCCTGTGAATTATACAGGAAGGAAAAATTTAGGAGAAAACATTAAGGCTAAAAGCCTGATTGTTCCATACTTTCTCTTTAGGTTTTACCATTCGCTATTGTGTTGTGAGTAGAGGTATGAAAATTAGAGGTGTGTTGAGTCCTTCCTCGGTGTGAGATACAAGTGTGCTGGGTAGACAGTCTACTGGGACTCTGTTCAGGGTGCACTGGAGTGGGTTAAAGAGTTGCAGCTGGCTGCTTATGTGTGTGGTAGTGTGGGTGAGAGATGTGAGCAGGCATTTTTTTCTGGGGAGATGGGAGAAGAGGGAGGGGCCTTGAGCTGAAAGGAGAATACCTTCACTTCAGAGCTATCTTTGGCACTGCTATCCAGGGTGACTCTGAATATGTTAACTGACTTTACCCAACCTTCACTCTTCACACAAATAAAATGGGAATAGTATTATTTTAGTCAGTTTAGACATTTTAATAAAATATAGCCAATTGGCTAGCTCGGGAAGCATCAGTCACTTACTTCTTAGAGTTCTGAAGGCTGGAAATCCAAGATCAAGAAACAGGGAGATTTGATGACTGGTGGTGGGTGACCTGCTTCTGGTTCTCTGTCCTTGCATGGTAGAAAGGGCTCCTTCATAAGGGGGTGAATTCCATGCTTAAAGCTTCCTCCCTCATGATCTAGAGAGTTCTCAGAGACTGTCTTCTCCCGCTACTCTAGCTCTGAAGTGAGAATCTCAGCACACAGGTTTTAGAGAAACAAACATTTAAACCATGCTGAGTACTCCTACCTCCTCTGCAGAATGATTCCAAATGGAATAACATGAATGACAATAATTTTCAAAAATGTGAAGTGCCAATAGGGCAGTATATCATTTCACTCAATTATGCGTATTCTGTGAAAAGCTGCTTTCTTTCCCAACAACCAAGAGTAATTTTTAAAATTATGTAATTATACATATGGTGCAGATGGGTATAATTATTATTAGTTTACATTAATATAAGTGCACGTGATTAGAATTAGAGCATAATCATTATGCGTTAGTACAATTACAGCGTAATTTAAAGAAATATGTTACTTGTTGTGGTAGTTATTTTCTTGTCTAGCAAAAATGACTCATCAGGGGAAGGATTTGTTTTGACACTCAGTTTCATGTCAGGGAAGGTATGGCAACATTCCGAATGGTTCCTGCCCGTGGGCAGTGGTAGCATGAGCAGCTTGCTTCTATTTCAGCAGATGAGTTAAACAGATTGTCCTAGACTGCTTCTTAGTTGCTGTGATAAGACATGGACCCAAGCAACTTGGACAAGGAAAGACTTACAGGTTGCAATCTATCATCCACCATGACAAGCCAGAGCAAGAGCTCAAGACAGGAACCTGGAGGCAGGAACTGAAGCAGAGACCAAGGAAGAGTGCTGCCTACTGGCTTGCCCAGCTACCTTTCTTCTACAGCCCGGGCCTAACTGCCTAGGATGAGCAGTGGATTGGGTCCTCTTACATCAATTAGCAATTAAGAAAATCCCCCACAGGTACGGCCACATGACAGTCTGATGGAGACGGTTCCTCCATTTAAGTTCCCGAGTGTGTCAAGTTAACAAACCAAGATTTTGCATCACACAGAGAGCTTGGGTCTGAAGTAGAACTTGTCCTAGGATGCTCCAATTGCTGCTCCTGGGCTGCATATACCATAGCTTCTAGAACCCCCCTAAACAGCATCACCAGCAGCCAATGACTAAGTATCCAAACACATGATTCTATGGAGGATGATGCAATCAAGTCTTAATACCTATCTGTAGTTCTTGCGGAAGGCAGCCATCCATAATCATCTGAGAAGTCTCTGTACAGTAGAGGCAAGTGATGTCCTTAAGGGAGCCTCTTCCAGGTGTGTTGCCAGGCAGCTTTCTCTCTCTCTCTCTCTCTCTCTCTCTCTCTCTCTCTCTCTCAAGTCTCTTTTCTCTGCTTTCACATTTTTCCTATCAAGAGAAATCCTTACTCACTGTGTATGTACATGTAACTTCAACTGGCCGGTTGTTAGAACCCCAAGGGCTCCAGGACATTCCCACTGCACAGAGGAAAATGGAAACACAGCACGGTTTGATGAAATCTCAGCAGCGGCCTCTGCCTTTCCCTTTCATTTCCAGCAGATACTCATCCTATTCCTTCCGTGTGCTTGGTAATTTCTAAGACCCTGGTGCAGAGACCAGTCACAGCCCCTGACCACATGGAAGTTTTCTGTAAGGGGCAGCCTGTGTGTTTCCATTTTCCGTGTAATGAGAGAGCATTGAGAAACGGATTGTAGCAGAACTGTGAAATGCACATTCCCATTGTTCGCCCTGGACTCTGGCTGTCTGCCATCACCGTTTGTTTCCCTCATCCTCCATCTTTGTTCTTACATTGCACATAGACTTTGAGTTCATGGGCGCATTTATTTCCAGGCTCCTCTAAAGGATCTAGAACGGTCTTCATTTAAAATAGCATGGCAATGTAGCTTCAAGCAGAACATGATTTTTTTAAACCATGTTTTCACAGATACGTTTTTAACATAGTGAAACAAGGTTATTTTTAGCTCTTTTAGATTTTTCTAATATAAAGTTCAAGTCTTTTTTTCTGATTACCTGCTTTTTAGGCTTTAGTCTTAATAAAGTTAAAAAAAGTCTTCCTAACTTCAAAGAACTTTTAAGCCTTCTAGCTTAAAAGTATATAATTAGAATCAATCAGAATGTACCTTTAAATAGCATTATGCTTACTTTAGGCGTGATTTTTCAGTTCTATAAAATTCCCCTAAAATAAGATGGAGTTCTTTTTTCCCTTGATTTTGATTTGTGTGTGTGTATGTGTGTCTTTAAGTTGACTGTTTGGCAATTTCATACATAAAGAAAGAGGGGGATGTGGTATATGAATTTGAGGTCATTCACTAGTCTTACAGGTAGAATGAGTTCATAGGTCTGAATTACTTTATTTCCAATGAGATAATACTAATCAATATAAATAAATAATAGATACAATATCTGATGTCTAGATATTACAAAATGATTTTTTTGTTGTTTTGTTTTTTAAGACAGGGATTCTCTATGTAGTCCTGGCTGTCCTGTGTAGATGTAACCAACCGCCTTATTAAATAAGAAACACAGAGCCAATGTAAAGGTGAAAGCCCAAGAGGTCAGAGCTAGGAGCCTTACCCACTTTCCGCCAGCTAGACTCTCCCGCCAAGAGACCTCTCCGAAAAGGGAGCTACTTCCTGTGCGTTTGACTTATAAAGAGTTCTGGTTCTTCCTTCTCATTGGTTGTAAACCCAACTACGTGACTGCCTTGTCATTGCCTGTCTGTACAGACCTCCCAAGTCTTCTATGGTTGGTATTGAGATTAAGGGCGTGTGTCTCCAATGCTGGCTGTATCCTTGAACACACAGAGATCCACCTAGTTCTGCTTACCAAGTGCTGGGATTAAAGGCGTGCGCCACCACCGCCCGGCTTTCCCTATGGCTTGTTAATAGCTCTGACCCCTAGGCAACTTTATTTATTAACATACAAATAAAATCACATTTCAGCACAAATAAAATACCACTATAGTCCTGGAACTCACTCTGTAGTCTCGAGCTTGGAGATCCTCTTCCCTCTGCCTCCCAAGTGCTGGGATTAAAGGTGTGCGCCACCACAAAGTGGAACATTTTTAAAGAGACAAATGAAAACACTGATTTGTTAATTTTTCCAAGAAAAATGATTTCCTAAAAATAAATTTTGAATGGCATATAGAGATCAGCTTACAAAGCGATGCCATATGTACATTCACTGTAGACAAAATAAAGAGGCACATCTACCAGATGCACTTGAATACCATGTATGCCGATGTTAGTCAGACAGGCACCTTGGCTTTGAAATGGTATCACCAGTGTTATCACCTTACACAGTTTTTAAAAAGTAAAGCTTGTGTCTCTGAGCCTCGAGTGGATGCACAGTTGTTGCACATAAGACAATTAAGTGTATCCATCACTATCAATATCTGATGCCAAGGAATCATTTGAATAATTTAAATAAAGTAATTGTATGTGAAACAAATATATTTGTTTTACCTATGTTATCATCAGTTTGTACATGTGAATTGATTGAACTTTTATGAGAGCTCATCTCATGGATTTTGGGGTACTATCCAGTATTCTGAGGTGCATCCTGTTGAGCTCTGGCATGTAGGTCTAGGTAGTAGGCCTGGCTTTACTCTCTATCCCCTCTCCTCTCTAGCTATGTGAAGGACACATTATCTAACCTCTTTAGTTCCTCATTAGTTCCCATCAGCATGTTTAACTCACTCACCATAATACAGACCTTTAAGTGTTCACTTAACAATAGCCACTGGAGTTGTTTTTTTAATGACTTATTTATTCTACTTTCATGAATCTGAATATGTGTGTCAGTTTGCTGGTATGTACACCATGTGCATGCATTTGCCCACAGAGGCTAGAGGGCATTGGATAATGGCAGTACTATTTCTTCACCACCTGTGACCCATATATACTATTTACTAGATGCTTTATATGTTAAAAAGTTAATACTTACATCCCCAAAGCAGTAAAACTTGGCCTCTGCACCTCTGTGATACATTCTAATAGTTCGTGTTCCCCAGAGATCTTGTGCTTGTGCTTTGTTTGAATCTATCTTAAAGAAATACCATCCATTTAAAGTTTGACCCCAGATCTCCAGTTAGAAAGGTAGTATAGAATCATGCTTCAAATCACTCTTTGTTCAAACATCTAGCAATTATAGATTAAGACATTAAAAAGCAGAAAGCCACCCATGGTGTGTCTAGGCTCCAAAACACGACAACTGCCTGTAGCCCACAAAGCAAAAGAAGCAAAGTAGCTAATGAGGCTGGTGCGCCTAAAGAAATGGAACAAAGCCTGCAGGAAGATGAGCGTGGAGAGAGACGAGCAGGAAGGAAGGCCTAGAGCAAAGCCTGCTCAGGACCTCTCCCTCCTTGCTGGTATGAGCCATCCATAGATGGGAATCCTTCCCTTTTTTAGCATAAATGCTAGAACTTGGAACCTCACAACCTTTTGTACCCTTAATTGAATGCCTGTAGTTTTCTTGAAGATGTGATTTATTAACAGTAATGTTATTGGGCCTATGGACGAACTGTCTGGCCTGTGACTGGGCACAAGGTACAATGCTCAGTGTGTGAAGGCTGGGGTTTTCTCTGGTCATCGCTCAGAGTCTGTGCATTACTTCTGTCTCTGTTGCTGTGTTAAGATGCCCTGATAAAAAGTAACTTGGGGAAAGAAAGGGTTCATTTTGGATCACAGTTCCGGGTTACAGTCCATCACTTCAGGGACGGGATGTCAAGGGAGTCACATCATAGCCACAATCAAGAGGAGACAGAAATGGCTTAATGCAAGCATGCTTACTGCTCATCTCTCTTTACTGTTAAGGGGTTCAAAACCCAAGCCAAGGGAATGATGCTACCCACTTTATCCTGACTCTTTCCATGTCAATTAATGGAATTACGACAGTGTTCCAAAGACATGCCCACAAACTGACCTCATGTAGATAATTTCTCATTGAAATGCTTTTCCAAGCGGATTTTTAGACTATGTCAAATGAATACTTAAAACTAACTACCACAGTATGTGTTGATGATTTTGATCACTTCTGTCTTAATTCTATATAGGGTATATGAACTGTTTCATGGAAATAAAACTCTATTAATACCTATTATTTACTATCTAACACAACCCAACAGTTTTGCATACACACAGACCGTCCACCACTTCCTATGTAGTATTAATTTGTTGAATTATTTACAAGTCATATTCCAATCTTTACAGATTGGGTAGACAACACAATCATGATCTTCTTCTTATGTAAGTATATATTTAATTATTTTATATATTAAAATAATTACCATATAGCTGTTTTAGTGGCTTGTAAATGAAGATTGCTGAACATTCCCATCAATGACGTTAATTGTTCTTTTTTTTTTTTTTTTGAGTTTGCAGAAAAGCAGATGTTTTATATGCAATTTCACTATCAAGAACATGTCATCCAGTCATCGATTTCTTATAAAACACCTATAGTGTGTACAGCATTAATATACAATGCCATGAACTTCAGTCAGATATTCTAAATATGCCCACAGTTGCAAATGCAGTTTTTAATATTCAATTTGCACTTTATTTTCATAGCAATGTAAATATTGAGCTATGCAGAGGCAATTATCAGAGCTCTAACACTCTTTTCCCAATAAAATGCATGTTGGTTTTATAAAAGCAAATCACCAAGAATGATTAAATTGCGTGTTTCAGGTATAATTTCTTAGTGTGTGTCCTTCCCTCAGGGTTACTTTGCCCTTTCCCTAACTCAATTTAATTTCTTATATGCAGACCTCATTATGTAAGAACCAGGACATTTGGGGCTTAAACCGAATTGCCAAGATACATAAGAAAATTTACTCATTAAAGTAACAGATTCTAATATTGTCTTTAAGCCTCCACCAGGTGTGGTGGCACATGCCTTTAAACCCAGCATCAGGAGCCAGAGGCAGGTGAATCTCTATGAATTTGAGGTCAGCCTGGTCTACATCATTAGTTCCCGGTTGGCCAACATTACATTGTGAGACCCTTTCTCAAAACACAAAAACAAAAACAAAAACAAAAACAAAAAAACAAACTACAGCAAAAATAAAATGTCAATGCCTCATTGTTAAATTTGGGCTCGGTATATTTGCATGTGTGTGTGGGGTGTGGTTTTCCTATTAATCTGAGATTGCCTATAAGCCTGTAATGTCGAGGCCTTGCTGTGTGTTATAAGGTTTTTCTATGGTAGTAATTTGGTCATTTTCTAATTGAGTTGAGGAGCTCCCATGCATGTATACACAACTATGTGTACATCCATGTGTAGGCCAGACAACTTGGGTATCAGTCCTTGGAAATGTCCTTCCTTCCTTCCTTCCTTCCTTCTTTCCTTCCTTCCTTCCTTCCTTCCTTCCTTCCTTCCTTCCTTCCTTCCTTCCTTCCTTCCTTCCTTCCTTCCTTCCTTCCTTCCCTCCCTCCCTCCCTCCCTCCCTCCCTCCCTCCGTCCCTCCTTCCCTCCCTCTCTCCCTCCCTCTCCTTTTTCTTATCCTTATTTTTATTCTTTTTTTTTTTTTTAGGCCAGGTCTCATTGGCTTGGGTGGCTGGCCAATGAGCCTCAAGGCCCCATGTAGCTCCCCCTCCCTCCTGGGTGCTGAGGCTACAAGCACATGTCCCACTGGGTGCCTAGCTTTTAAAAAGTAGATTCTGGAGATCAAATTCAGGTCCTTGTGTGTGCAAGGCCATTGCAAGCACTTCACAAACTGAACTGTCTCTGCAGCCCTGATTTCTAAAATTAAAAAGAAGATTTCTAAGTGCCCCTCTGACCATTGCAACTGTGTTGTTTTCCTTTTCAGAAACACATAGCACACAGCTCCCTGTCTGTTGGTAGAGCAGTTACCAAGGTGCAGCCTGAGTCAGCAGTTTTCTAAGAGAGCCTTCCCTACTATGTTTACTGTGTGTGGTCCTGTCTTCTAAGCTTGGGAGCCATAGATGAAGCCTCATTCCCAAGAGCTAGGGCTCACAGAATGTATACTTAAAGGGGCACAAGGAAGCTTAATAGTTATCAATCTGGTGATGAAATAAAGCAATTCTCAGGGGTCGCATATCAGATATGCTGCATATCACATATTCACATTACAAATTCATAACAGTAGCAAAATTGCAGTTAGGAAGTAACAATGAAAATAATTTTATGATTGGGGGTCACCACAACTTGAGGAGCTATTTTAAAGGGTCACAGCATTAGGAAGGTGGAGAACCACTGAAATAAAGAGTGTGACTGACCATACTTGGGCAAGCATTGGCCCTCTATGAAACCAACCGGCCGCTTCCTGGTGAACCAGTTCTTGGATCTGTGTTGCTCAGTGATGGTTTCCTGTATCTAGCAGTTCAGTTCTCCTTTCAGTGTCCATGTTGTGTCTCCTGGTTGGCATCCTGTGTTAGGTAGTAAGCCTACATCTGTCACTAGAGGGGCCTTGTTTTCCCAGGACTCATTGCCTGGTAGCAGGAGTGGGTTTGCCAAGATGTCACAATAGTCACTGTCAAAAGCCCTGTAGTGGGGGCACGGGCACAGTCAGGAAGCACAGATGCACGAGAGACAGTGCTAATAGATTTGCTGAGTTAGAGGGATGCAGAGGTGTGTGCGTGTGTGCGTGCGTGCGTGCGTGTTCAACGGTGCAGCGGAAAGACTGGTTTATTACTGGGAGAGGTTGGAGAGTCCTATCTCGCTTTTAGCATTCATACTTAGTATTCCGATTCAGCCTTTATTTTTGATGTCAGTGGGGTGGAACCAAAATGAATTTATACATCTAACTGATCATTTAGGGACATTAGCCAAAACTTTTACGGCGCTGTGCACTATGAAGGAGAATTAAAAAAAATTTTTTGTCTGCATACCAATGGAACATAATCCCCTTTTTCTCCTTTTTTTTCTTGTAGTTTTATTAGTGCAATCAAATTTAACGACTCTATGCCCTTCTTTGCTATCATACAAAATGACTTAGATCCAGACATGCTGATTTAGCTTTGAAAGCAAGTTGGGAGGGGAAAGGGAATAAATTATGGTCTAGCAGATTCTCCTTATGTTTGTACCATTTTTTAATTTTTTTTTCCTGATTCTATTCTCTAGTAAGCGGTGAAGTTCTTTTGGGAAGCAAAAGTTAAAGAAACCTGCTGTACCAACACTGCTCTAACCTGCTCCAATTCAGATGCCTCCATGTCCAAGTCAGCTGCTCAAGCACTCCATATGCCCCCACCAGGGCCAGCTCTTCAGAAGGGTCCCTAGGCTTCATTGAATGCCTTGCTGTTATCTTGGAATTCCTAATATTTGGATAAGGGGCCCTGTGGTTTCATTTTGCACTGGAGTTTGCTGTTTTAGTTAGATCCAATCAAGAACATTTATGTATGTGCTTTGACAGACATAAACCAGAATGTTATTAAAAAAAAATAATAAAAGAGTCTCAGAACTTACCGTAGGAGTCTTCTATGCCCTCTAGTCCACTGTTCAGCCGTGGTGGTCCTCACACTGAGTCATTGCCCTTGACGTAACTTGTTGTGGATGTTTGTGTTGGCCGAGTCTTGGTTTGTGGCCCACACTTGGCCCTCGCCTTTCCTGGTGACTCGATATCTGTTCCCTGCAGTCCCTCTGTACTTGACCTCTCTCTAGGGTGCCATGCCATCCTGATTTCCTCATCCTCTCACAGCAGCTCCTTCTCTTTCCCTTTCTGGTCCATCTTCAAACCTCTTGAGAAAGTAGGATATACTAGGAGCCATGTCACGCCATTCTCTGTACTCAGCCTTCACGGAGTTTAGACTGTCTACAAGCCAGCCCCTCCCAAATGGATGAATGTGTTCATGTATCACCTCTCCAGGGACCCTAATCTTTGCATGTGATATGGCCAAGCTGCAAGCATTGCATGCAGTATTGGCCTCTAGAACATTCTACCCAGACCTCTCCATCTCACTTGGTAGACGTGTGATTTCAGTGGCTTAAGTTAAAAAAAAAAATCACCTTGAATCCCATCTTTCTCTTTTAATGTTTTAGGGAGTCTAAGTTCTCTCCTCAAGATGCAGAATCTGAATTGGCTACTTGTTACCATTCATCTGTCTCTGGGGTTCCCAGCACAGTAGCCACTGTGTTCCTGTTGAAATAAGTCGAATTTTGCGGGAAAGACTTGGTCTCAGGAAGGCACGCACGGCCCTGTTTGAGTCCCCTATGCCTCCCTTGTGTACACCGTGCTCATCTCGGCGCTTGCTGTTTCTTCTTGCTTACTGGTTTCGGCCATGCTGGTCCCTTGCTGTGATTTCAATCACAGCACCATGCTGGGTCCTAGAATGCTCTTTCCTGGCGTCTACAAAGTTAACTCTGTTGCTTGTCAAGGTGCAGAATGGCACCTTCCCACGGACCATCCGTCCCGGCAGCCTTTCCCATCTCCCTTCTTTGTTCTAGCATTTTCGTCCTCCAGCTGCATTATTTCCTATTCTTTTTGTACCCACATTTCCATATCCTCAGTGAAGATTTGTTGAATGCCAACTGAGTGAAATACACCTAAGGGAACACCTCTTTGGGTAGGATGTTCTTTTTAATCTCTTTTGCCTGTGCAATATTTTTTATTTGTTCATTTGCATATTTTAAAAACACTTTCGTGTATATATACCTGTTTTTTTTTTTTTTAAAAAAAAACAATGTCTCACTTATGTATACCAGGCTAATATGAAACTTGCAGTGTCGGTGAAGGTGGCCTTGAACTTCTGATCCCCTTGTCCCTGCCTCCCAAGTGCTTTTACATTTTACAGGAATGTGCCACCACACCTATGTTATGCTGAGCCAGGGATTGAACCCAGGACCTTGCGCATGGTAGGCAAGCCCTCTAGAGACTCAACTGTAGCTTCAACCCTTTTCTACTTTAAGTAACTGAATCTTTAATAAAGAGTGATACTTTCCCTAGAAATATAAGCGAGGATCTTTCATCAACAGCTAGAGATAATTTTGTGGTAATTATATGGGATATTTGGAGTCTAAGACAACTCATCAGCACACTGATGTTTTAACATGTGTTAGTTAAGAGGGTTCTCTTGTTTCTATGTCAGGCTCTTGCGGTGCAGTTCATGTTGGCATGGAATGTTTGGCTGCCCCTGCAGAGCCCTCCTAGTGCTAAAAGTATAAGTGTGTGCCCCCATCCCCAGTCGAGAAGTTACCTTTTTCCTGTCTTCATGTTCCCTGAATTGTTCAACTCAGGAGTGGGACAGTTCTGTATATGAGCTGAGAGGGAGTGGACCGACAAATCTTGGATACTGAGACACCCTCTAGAATATGGTTTGCTGTTTTCCCTTCTGTGCTGAATGCTGTCAGATTGCCTCGGTGTGTGCTCCCTTTTACCCCATGAGTATATACTTTAAAACTAAACATCGGCTATGCTTTAAAACGACATATGTTAAGATCTCCAATGAACACAGGAATTTAAACATATGGACTCTCTGATTCAATAATTGTTGTGTATCTCATTTTATAAATAAACCTAGCCTGGGAGGAATCACTGAAGGAAAACGGTGGAAAAGTTGTGTGTAGTGCTATAGAAATGAAACATTGGCTTCTAATACATATATTCTCCTTTTCTATATAGGTTTATTTTTAATTGTGTGTTTGTGTATATATGTGCGTCTGTCTGTGGGTATGTGCACATGAGTGCAGGTGCCCATGGAGACTGGCAGATGCCCTGGGACTGGAGTTATAGGTAGCTGCGGGCCACCCAATGCTGGTACTGGGATGCTAACTTGGGTCCTCTGGAAGAGCAGCAAGCACTCTCGGCCACTAAGCCATCTCTCCAGCCCCTACATATATAATTGTTAATAGTATGTTATTTAAATGTACAAATTTGCTCCCGAGTCCTATTGTGCAGCCTGATGACTATAATTAATAACAATGGTGACGCTAGTCAAAAACAATGTTAACTATAATTAATAACATTCTTAAAAATTGTTGAAAGAGTATATTATAAATATTATTATAAAAAGTTGTAAGTACCAGAGATAATACAGGATGTGCCATTTTGCAGTATATTAATTACTTCAAAATAAAACATTATGTGAGATAGATGTATACATTTTTATTTCTCAATGAAAATAGAAAAAATAAATTAATTTAAAATTTTACATTAAAATAGTAATTTTTCAGTGATTAATGAACTCTCTATTAGGTATTCTTTTAGTTATAATCTTCAATGGTGAAGATAATACATTACAGATGTTATGAAGCTATGAGCAACTGGGACTTGGTTGTTCAAGCCTGTAACCTCAGCTTTTCAGGAGCTGAGGAGGGGGAATCCACATTTAAACCCTGCCTGGGATCCAATACCCAGGGAGTTTAAGTCCATCCTGGACAGTGGCGTGAGACATTGCCTCACAATAAAAGTGAAAGCTGGCTGGGTTTGTAGCTCTGGAGTAGAACTTTTACCAGATTTGCACTCTCTCCTGGTTTCATCCCTCACGCTGCCAAGAGTGAATAAATAGGAGCAAACCAAAAACAAACTCCTGGCCATTATCTTCCTCCAGAGCAGGGGTTCTCAACCTTCCTAATGCTGCGACCCTTTAATACAGTTCCTCGTGTTGTGGTCACCCCCAAACATAAAATGATTTTGTTACTACTTCGTAACTGTAATTTTGCTAGTTATGAGTCATAAGGTAAATATCTGTGTTTTCCGATGGTCTTAGGTGACTCCTGTGAAAGGGTCATTCAAGCCCCAACCTGTTGGGACCCACAGGCTGAGAACTGCTGCTCCATAGCAACCACGCTCACGTGGTGTTATTCCCTTCTTGCCTATGCACCTTCCTCAGTTTTAATGGGATGCGTAATTTTTGTTTCCCCTTTTACCTTTTGATTCCTGTCCTGCTCATTTCCCCACATTGCCGGAGTGGTCATTATCATAGTAATTTTTCAGTGTTATGTGACGGTTCCTAGTGTGGCCCTGCCATCGTGGATCTAAATAATTTCCAGGTGTTAGATATTTAAGTTGTTCTCGGAATTTTAAAGGCATAAATGATGTTGCAGTGGATACTTTTTTATTTGTAGCTTTCTTTTTCTGGTTCCTTTTCTTAGGCTCTATCCCCAAGGGTGGAATTCTTGTTTCACTCCAGGTGACCACAGTCATGGCTTTGTAGATTGCCAACTTGGGTTTCCCAAATGATCTACTGAATTCCTTCCTTCTAGGAGGTGTGAGCGCTTCAGTACTCTCTTGCTGTGATCTCTCACTTCCATTCCTGGGTTGGTGGACTCTCAGGGCTAACACCCAAACTCTGGGACTTCACAGTGGGTGTGGGAATTTTTGAAGCCTGTTTTCAGATGCTATAGGTCTGATCCAAGTTTCTCCCCTTTCAAAAAGAATGAAGAGGAGAAGTTGGGAGGTGTGCCTGATTTAGCCATGTCCAGAGTGGCAGGAAGAAAGTTGTCCATGGTTTGTTGAACTTGTTGGGGCAGAAAGTTTATATTTATATCACATGTGATGTGATCTAGTCAACGAACGGTCTCCATAGCTTTGCTTCGTTGTTACAGGGGCAGATTTATATATTAAAAAAAAAAAAAAGACTAAATTTACTTCTCTTCTTTCTGAGAATCTAAATGTCTTGCAGCATAGTTTTATATGCACTCAATATTTCAGCTTAATCTTGGAGAATCACAAAGTTTCACAACCTTCCTAATTAGATGACTTAAACATTAGAAGAAATATTAGCTTCAGTTTTTCCTGCCGAGAGGACTGGTGTGTTAGTGAGTTTTCCCCCCCGCTGTAACAAAATACATGAGGTAACCAACTTAAAAAGTAGAAAGGTTCATTTCCGTTCATGCTGCAAGAGGTTCCTTTCCATGGCTCTAATCTTTTTAGGCATGTGGTGAGGGGCCAGTATCACAGTGGGTTGTGCACCACTTAAGAAGCTGCTTGCCCCTGTCTCAGCTCAGTGTGATGGATCCCAAGTTCAGCACAGAAGGGGATGGCAGAGGTTCCTCACTGCCCTCTAGAAGCCTGTTTTCTCAGGGAGAGATTTGCAGCCTCCATGTGCTGCTGCTGCCGAGAATAACTAAATCACTCTTTGCTTAGCATCAACTTGGCAATCACACCACGCTGAGTTGTGCTCCGGCTGAAAAGGAAGAGCTGTGATTGACATGTGGCAGTTTCTGATCTCCACCAAGCCTGTCACATCTTATACCACCTTACTCTCTAATCCCTGGCCTTTCCACTAAGTTTGAGTGTGTGGCAAGAATTGTTCCCTGATCATTAAGCCACAATGAAGAATCTCTGCAGGTGTTAGGCATCCTGCTGCTTAGCACTCTGGGAAATAGCAGTAGCTACCACCCCCCCCCCCCACCCCCTATCCCCCACCCCTGCTGTTTAAATGCTCAGGGAGGTCAGGTGGAAGGAGGGATGGCACTTTTAAAGGCTCCTAGACATTCTGGTAGGAATGAAATCTGTGTGACATTGGTGACAGAATTCTGATGCTTACATTCGTGCATCCATGCGTTCATCTAGGCTCTGTTTCTGTAAGCACACAGAAGGCAAGAAACAGACCACAGTGTGAGAGACTAGATGGCTTTACTCTGTAATTCTTTCCTTGAGCTCATTCAGGTAGGTTTTCGTTTTTGCTTCTTTATCTTTTCAAGACAGGGTTTCTCTGTGTAGCCTTGGTTGTCCTGACCAGGCTGGCCTCGAACTCAGAGATCAGCCTACCTCCGCCTCCCGAGTGCTGGAATTAAAGGTGTGCACCATCACTGCCCAGCTTCAGGTGTCTTTTAAACACGTACTGCACATGAAAAGTTCAAAGGGAGATGCCTAAGCAGTCAAAGCATTTGCCTGGCAATCGTGAGAACTGAAGTTTGGATCCCGAGAACTCAAGTAATTGCCAGGTGGGCATGGTTGCCCCTCTGACATTTCAGCCTCAGAAAGAGGGGACAGGGGATCCCTAGCACAGGCAAGCTGGTGAGATGGGCCCAGTATTTGATTCAGAGATGATGGTGCCTCAGTGGATAAGGTGGGAGAGTGATAGGGTGATCAAGAGTGATGCCTCATTTCAATCTGGAACCGCCACATTCATGCTCACACACATACACATGGATCCTGATCCACATGCACCTATGCACATGCAAAGCACACATACACACACATTCACACACATACACTCACCACACACACATTCACCACACACACACATACACACACACACACACACCACACAAGAAAAAAATACAAAAAAAGAGAAACAAGAGAAGTGTACATGCTTTTAAGAGACTTGTATTTTTGAGACTTCTTCTTCTTCTTCTTTCCTCCATGCTTTGTGTTTTTGTACACAGTAGGGTTCTTGATTTCTTGTTTGCACCTCTCAAAGCCTGGTGGCAATGATTATGATTACGTTCTGCCATTCTCCTTAGATTGACAGTGTCACGTGATCTGTAACCATGTCTAACCTATTTCTTTATATTCAGTATGAGATTAATTGATGTTTTAACTTTCTTACTTGGATGGAAAACCCCACTGTACTGTGCTAGCTCCATAGCTTGGAGACACAGAATGTCTTCCCCTGCAGACCAATTGTCACTGCAGCCCGGGCTAGCCTGGAACTTTCAGTGTTCCTGCCTCAGTCTCTCAAGAGCGGAGAGTATTGTACCCAGCCAAGTGGACTTTTATTTTTTATGGACACAAAATAATTTTTGCATTCTCCCTTGACTACCCTTGACTCTTGAGGGTCTGGGGTCTAGGAAACATTTTAGAACATTCAGGTTTTAAAATCCAGTTTCTGCTTTTCCTTCTGAAGTTACCTCGAGTTATTTTGAAGTTCTTTCCTCTCTTGTTCCAGTTGAGTCTTGTCTACTGCATGTAAGCTGAAAATTCCCTTTACACTGGCTTGCCCTGGAGAGTGTTCAGGGGTTTCCCACGTATTTACCGGAACCGTGTATGAGTTCATGTCCTTTTGCTAGAACAGAGGACCGGAGACTGGACAATTTATAAGGAAAAGTAGTTCATTTCTCTCATACTTCTAGCGGCAGAGCTATATCTAGTGAGGTCCTCATACTCCATGCATGTTGATGACAGAAGGCAGTGGATTCCTGTGACAGCAGGGGACGGGACAGAGGACACAACCAACCTGCTGTGCAGTAATTGGACCTTTGAGAATTTTATCAGTTTCCTGGGGAACTTGTCCAGCCTTGCAAAAGACATTATTCCCCTCTTACATCCTCATGTTCCAACCCTACTTCACTAATCATCAATTTCAGCATGAGTGGTGATTGTGCCAATGGAACATGTCATAGGCAATGTGACAAGTTGCCACATGAGTGTGCTTTCAGCTTGGTGGCCAAGTTTTGGGTGGCAAAACCACCTGGTGTCTGCAACACAGGGAAGCCCGTGTTGGCCAGGTATCTCTCCTGGCAAACACAATGATTCGGTGTCTAAAACATTGTCACAAAAGCAGCATCCCTGATCCTTCCTCACTTGGCGGGACTTCACCTGTCTCTAAGCAGCGCCCACTTGGACATGCCTCACGGCCTGTGAAATGGCTTCTTTGGATAGTAGTGAATATTACCATTCCCAACCCACTGGTCTCCTTCCTGCTTGTCCTGTGTACTAGATTGTTGGAATGATGGATTTTGCCTTCTTCCAAAGCTGACATGGTTGCTCCTGTCATGGAGCAATCAAGTGATGGAGTATAGCTCTGTATTCTCATTCGCAGGTTAACGCAGGGACAGGAACATACCTACCCAGAGTGTCCAGACAAGGGAGGAAGTGTTCCAGAGAGAGTGAGAGAATCCATTGTATTACCAAATATGCTTAACACTGGAGATAAACTGTTGTTTACACACACACACACACACACACACACACACACACACACACACACACACATTTTATATATCTATGAGAGACTAGAAAAGAAATGTTACCTGCAGGATTTTTCATGATGTTTTTTACTTTAAGAACAAGATACTTGCATATCATTAAGTTTACCCCATTAAGCGTATGGTTCAGCTTTTGCTATATTTACTGAATTATGTGGGCACCATCGATTCCTAAATTTAACATTTCATTACCTTTAGAAGAATGAAACAAAAAGTTCAGCCATAGCTTTGGCCTTGTTGTTGCCGAAGCCTTGGTGGACTGAGCAGACTGCATCCTTTGTCCATGCCATTTGGGGTAGGTAGATAATTTACAAGTCAAATTTGTAAACTTGGAAACCGAGCATGTGTCCTCAGTGCTGAAAGCATCCCTTCCAGTAGACTCGCCAGGCCCTCCCTGTCCCTCCAGCTGCTGAGTGCTGTGAGCCACCACCGTGAAGCTGCCCATGGGAACAGGAAAGGGCTGGGTATCTCAGGGCGAACACGCAGTTTGGCCATCATCTAAGCGTTGGGGAAAGAGGTTGGAAATGGGTATGCAGCAAGTCAGAGTGCTGTGGGCAGACTGAAGTAAAGCCTCATTCACACCCAAGGGCTGGTTCTTATGGGCATGGCCAAAGCAGACCATGATGTCAGATCCTAGCCGCTCTGTTAGTTCAGAAGGTCCTCGTCTTTCTATGAGATGGGTGTTACGGCTCATCTCTCCTGTTGAGATAAAATTCCCCCAGCCCTGTCCCTGTCATGGTTCACTAAACTCCGAACCTTCACTCTCAAAAATTGGAAAAATACTTTGTAGTTAACTAAGATATGCATTTTAATTAGTTAAAAATGACCTTTCTTTCTTTCTTTCTTTCTTTCTTTCTTTCTTTCTTTCTTTCTTTCTTTCTTTCTCTGTCTCTCTCTTTCTTTCTCTCTTTCTCTTCCTCCCTCCCTCCCTCCCTCCCTCCTTCCCTCCCTCCCTGCTTCCCTGCCTTCATTCCTTCCTTCCAACATTGATTTAAAAGATGCTTGTGAAATTCCTTTATAGCAAACTCTTGTTTGCCCTTAAGTACCAGTATCTTCCTTCAATCTTCCTTTGGATACATTTACCATCTGCATCACCCATCATATGGTGGTTTGAAAGAAAATGGCCCCCAAAGGGAGTGGCACTATTAGGAGGTGTGGCTTTGGAGGAAGCGTGTCACTGTGGGAGTAGGCTTTGAAATCTCCTATGCTCAAGCTACTGCTAGTTAGACCATTTTCTGTTGCCTGTAAGATGTAGAACTCTGAGCTCCAGCACCATGTCTGCCTGCATGCTGCCGTGTCCCACCATGACGATAGTGGACTGAACCTCTGAACTGTAAGCAAGCCACCCTAATTAAATGCTTTCCTTTATAAGAGTTACTGTGTTCACGGTGTCCCTTCACAGCAATAGAAACCCTAACACCACCCAGATTGACTTGTTGCTATTCATAAGCTCCGGGACTCAGGCCCGTCGGTGCATAAGGATTTAATGATTTACCTAGTAGCTTACAGTATTGCTGTCCAATGTGGAACCCGCCTAATGGAGTTGCTTTGATTAAGTGTTTGTGTGGCTAAGTGCTTTGAAGTCAATCTCAGAAAAAAAGAGCACAAGTTGTAAGTAGAGAAGAAAGAGCAAAGAGCAAACTACCTGACCTGAGAAGCATCCCCAGAATTTCTGTACTGGGAGCTTTTGTAGATTTGGGTTCCTCATTTGCTGTAAGCTGCTCAAAACCTCTGGAAGAAAACGTCTAAAACCATTTGTATCTTGTATGCATTTATTACTCGATGTAATAAAGTTTATTTTCATGAAAAAGAACCCCAGTCTACCTCACCCCCTCAAGCTTCCAATCCTAGGCAGCTACTGATCTGCTTTCTGCCTCTGTGGACCTGGCTGGGGTAATGGAATCTCACACTGTAGGCTTTCTTCTAAATCATTTCGCTGAGCACGTTTGTCAGGTTTATCCAGTGGTAGCCTGTATCGGTCTGTAACTCATTTTCCTTGCTAAGATCCATTGTGCCAATCTGCTGCATTTTGTGTGGCCATTGCTCAGTGGATGAGTTTTTGGTTGGTCCCTCCATTTGGCTGGGATGTCATGCTATTATGAGCACATATATGTGTGTTTTTATGTGTACAGATGTCTTATTTCTGGGTGTATCTAGGTGTGGGATGTCTAGGGCACAGGGTAACTCTGTGTTTAGCATTTTGAGGAACCACCAAACTAAAGTCTACCATTCTCCCATCTCCAAATAGCCTGTGAGGGTCCAGTTCATCAAATCTTTACCAAAACATGTTATTGTTTGGAAGGAAGATTGTTTTCAGTAAAAATATAAGGTCATTAACATAGAAAAATTCCAATTAGATTATCTTATACTCACTTGAGGTGGCTCACAAATGAGTCATGTGATACTAAAACTTGATGCCACTTTGTAGCTTTGTATACAAAACAGCTCATTGGCGTCTAATTACCTTATCATTAATGCTCTCCAGGTGCTTAGGAAATGCAGATTTTTCTTTTATGTCTAATGAAGAGGTAAAGGGTGGCGTGATGATCATATTTGTAATGCAGTTGAAAGTTAAGTCTGTTTCTGAATGCAATTAAGTAAAATTGAAATAGGACAAATTGAATAACAAAATTAAAATTTCAAAATAGAGGATGCACAGATATAATATATGTGGTTCTCAATGATATTGGGGAGAGTGTTGGCATTAGGGTGAGAGGCCCAGCATTTTATTTACTTAGTGTGGTTTCCACCTGCCCATGCCTACTCTACTTCTTACTTGGGCATAGCAAACTAGTTCCCACACATTTCCCAGCAAGCATTTTATGTCAGGTTTTTTTTTTTTTTTTTTTTTTTTAAAGCTCGGACTTGGTTCTTATTAATCTAGCAGACCCAATAATATTGTTAAGGAAAATGCGTAAATCTGAAGTCACTTCCTAACCCAAGTTGTCTGACTCTTTAGCAGCTTGGCCATCATCCATTCTTAAGCATCAGAAGTGCAAAAGCACGTAGGTGGTCTCTGATTCCACCTCTGCCTGCTTCTTCAGCCTCAGCAGCTGCCACGTATGGAGGCTAAAGGTGTGTGCTTCCCCTGATGTGCACACTGGAATCTTTCCTCCTGCTGCTGGGTGTGATTTTCTCTGGGGGAAGAACCTTTCTCTCTTTACAAGACTCAGATGAACTCTACCATTGTGAGGGAGCTCTTCAGTGCCGAGTCCAATGCTTGGCTTCCTGGAGAATAAGATCCAGAAGTGCACAGAATTTACAGTGTATTTGAGAAAGACAGAGATGAAACAAAACATTAAAAGCGCATACATACTGTCCTTGCATAGTGGAGGCAGTGGGTCTGGGAGATACAAAGACAGAATTAGAGTAATGGGAACAGGAAATGTGGGAAACATGAAAGGTGACTGCCGCTGTAATGCTAGCATAGCTGTGTGAACCTGTCTGTAAGGCATCTGTGGTCAAGAGTGTCTGGTGTGGCTCTCTGGGGAGAGAGCTTTCTGAGCACAGTAAACAGCCAGCCAAAGAAATTGCTCTACTGTGAGAGTCCCCATGCATAATAGATGAAATTCTAGCCCTGTGGGGGGAATTGATCAGTTTGTTTCCTCAGTAGTTTTTCTGTAGACAGACATTTATTTCTAGGACTTGTGAGAACCTAAAAATTATCCTAACGCAAACTCTTTTTTGTCCTCTTTCCAAGGTACAGGAATACTGTTGCTTAAGTTGCAAGGATCACCTTCTCCCCACAGCATCTGGATGTACCCTATGGACATCGCTCCATAAACACTTTCTTTTTCCAGAGGCCCAACACTGTTGTCTGCTCTTCCTCACAAGACTGAGTCTTTCTTCCACCCTTTTAGTCCATGCACATCTGTTGGTGTCATCTAGTTTCTCTTTAGCGATGTCTCTAAGATGCCACTTGTGGAATTTTCTCCCTGTTGGATGAGCCAGGGTGAAGGGATGGTCTTCTGGGACCTTCACCTTTTCTTCAGCACCTTACACTTGAATGGTTACATTTCTGGCATGTCCCCACCCAAAGGAAAATTTCAGCAGAGCCCCATGTATCATTTTATGAATCTTCACTGCTCCTGTATTTACTGGTTGTATTCCGATATTGGGGGATAAGTATTCTTGACTATTAAAATTTAAAAAAAGTTTACTTCTTTATAAAAATATAAATCAATGTGATATTCTCATACCATCATTTTATATTTATTTACAAGTGATTTTGAAAGTAACAACTAGGGATGCTTTGCAACTTTTGATCCTTTCATGTAAATATATGAAAATCTTCTGTTAAATAGCATGTACCAAACCCCTAAATGCATATGTACGTCTACAGACCGAAAAGAAAAATCTATTTTGTCTCAATTTCTTCTGACGCCTTTCTTTCCACATATCAGAACTTTACATGTCAGAAGACAGATCTGTTTTATGTCATGGAGCTGTCAGACCCGGGGGCCACCTGAGCTGTATTTCTTGAACAGGAATGTTGAAGGCTGTGTGTTCCCTGGCATGGCCATGTAAGACTCATTGGTTGGGGTGTGGCCGACCTGTGCTCACATCCTTGCCTGATGTGATAAAGGTTAGGGAGCACATGTACACGTCTATGGATCTTGAGGGATCTATATTTTTATTCCCCACCTGTGCCCTTACATATGATCACCGGACTGTGGAGTGCTTACTTGGTATGGGGGTGGGTCTTGCTTTCAGTCCTTAATTTTTACCAAATCATAACTGTACATCATCCAAAAGTCAAGTAACCTTTGACTGTTCTTGTCCTGGCTGTCCCTTTCCCTCTCCACCGACAAACGGGCCCTGTGGCTTCCTGACCCGTGTGTGTTTCTCTCCTGTTCAGTTTTTACTATCATCCTATACGCATTTCTGTATAGGATGATGATTCGGATACTTTTAGGATTTGTTTTTCACTTTTCGTGTTTTACTCACTGTAGAAGACGAGAATTTAGCCTCCAAATAGCCTTTCATCCTAACCCAGTTGTGTCAAACTCTGTTAAAACATTGAGTTATGTCCAAAGAGAAGACTGTTGATTCTCCAGTACCAAGAAGTATTTAGTGAGGACAGAAACCTCTTGCATTTTCATAGTGCATTGCCAATGATTTGCTCTAGAAGCAAATTATTAAGGCCTGAAGATGTGGCTGTATATGAATCTTAAAGGCTAACAATGTCAACAGCCTCTTTGATTTAGCAACAGTATTAAGACAGTGCATGAGATGTCTTTGCATGTTGGTGTCTTATCTCTGAGTGAGTTTGGTTGTTTTGAAATCCTTGTCAGTTAGAGTCTTAAACACCAAACATTTTCGAGAAGTGAGGGTGAAAGTTTATCCCTCCTTCAAAGAATAAATGTGCTAAAGACAAGTTGTTCTGAGAGTCACAGATTTGCATGGAAGACCTCACCAGGAAAAAACAGTAATTGGCTCAGCATGAGAGATGGATGGACTGTATTTTAAGATAATCATAGACTGTCTTTTATGTGTTCTCTTTCATTTAGTTTTGATCTCACGTAATTTAATTTGTTTCTTTCTCTTAATTTTTCTCAATATATTCTTAAGAACATAAAACACTTCTGAGGATCGCATTACTACTTTGAAATTGCCTTCTTCAGTATCATCGGATGCAGTCTTTCTTGTCAGTCTATACGAAGAAGTGTCTTACAGCAGGCTGTTTTAGCAGCTCAACACAGTGGGAATTCTCCAAGTTCACTTTTGGTACACTCAAGGACAGTGTAGCTAACTCCCGAAGATGAGTATCTTAACACCCTCCCTCCCCCATCCTTTTCTTCTTTGCTTCAACAGACACAACATTTTCAGAAACCATCTTTTTGGCTTTCATTCACACTCTTTGTTGTTCCTACCTGTAAAACACTCTCACTTGTAGTGGTCTGAATGTCGATTTAAACCATTCTCTCCGCAGCCTCAGCCGGAAGTGGTGAGGCTAAACGCACTCCTTCATTTACTGAACGAGTGAGGTTGCTTACGCATTCTACTTCTGTTTCTTTTTGCAAAGGTGCTGAGACGTGAACTGAAGGAGAAAGAGTATTCTGTGCTGAACGCCGTAGACCAAGCTCGAGTTTTTCTGGCTGATCAGCCCATAGAGGCCCCCGAAGAACCAAGGAAAAACCTACAGTCAAAAACAGGTAAGACTGGTTCGAAACCTGTGTTTTAGGGAAAAAACAAAACAAAACAAAACAATAACAACAACAAAATGAAAAACAAACAAGCATCATTTCCCTCGAAGCATCAAGGATCTAAAAATAACAACTTGTTGCATCTGTATATTTGGCTTAAAATTGAAACAGGGATTTCTTTACTAGGAAGTAGCAATTCATCACATAGTAAATTTAAGAGAAAATTTCCTGATGTATCTTGGGGCCACCATGTCATTATTAAAATGTTCACTGTTGCTAATAAAAGCATTCTGGTGCATTAAAAAAACAACCAACCATGCAGAGCTGGAGACACGGCTCAGCAGTTAAGACCACTGGCTGTTCCACCAGAGAACCTGGGTTTGATTCTCAGCACCCACGTGGTGGCTCACAACCATATGTGACTCCAATCCCAGGGGATCTGATGTCCTATTCTGGCCTCCAAGGATACCAGGTACATACATGGTGTGCAGACATACATGCAGGCAAAAATACCTATATACATCATATGAAAGTAAATAAATCTTTTTTAAAAATGTTGTTCAAAGTGTTTTTCTATCATTCCCTTTACATAGGAAAAGTGGACATGCAGAGTGGCTCTTTGTGTCTAGCAGTGTGGGTCACAAGCAGTTATTACTTGTAAGGGGGTGGGGTGGGAACCCTTCCCCCACTGAAGCTGGAATTATATACGTATCGCTTACCCCCAACACACACCCAGAGTACATTCAGTGTCTTTCCCACCACTGCCTTTCATTTTCTGCTCTAGTTCTCACTGTCTGGGGAAGCAGCCTGCTGGAATCCCAAGTCAGGTGAAGTCTCACTGTAGTCGAAAGATTTCTCTGGTCCCGCCCAGCCCTGTGGTCCGGCAGCTACTAATAAAATAATCACTCAGAGGCTTAATATTATTTACAAATTGTGTGGCCTATGGCAGGCCTCTTGTTAGCTAGCTCTTACGTCTTAAATTAACCCATTTCTATTAATCTATGTTTTGCCACCTGTTCCATGGCTTTACCAGTCTGCTGGCATGATGCTCCTTGGGTGGCAGGCTGGCGTCTCCCTAGACTCTGCCTTTCTCTTTCCTGTCTTGTCTCCCTCCTTGAATTTCTTGTCTAGCTATAACCTGACTTGCCATAGGCTAGAGCAGCTTTATTAACCAATCATAGCAACACATATTCACAGCATACAGAAAGACCATCCCACAGCATCTCACCTCTTGTCCAACTAAATCACTCAGTTATCTTTCCCTTCTTTGAAAAGTAAGTTCTTCCCAGGGCTGTTGGCCCTTTGCATCATCGGGCTCTACATCTGCAGATCTAACTGACACGGCTTGAAATTATTAGGAAAATAATTTGTATCTGTATTAAGCATGTACACATATTGTCTCATATCAGTATTGCATAAAATCTGCCGAGGGGCCGCTATTTACCCAGCTTTTGCATTATATTCAGTGATTTAAGTAATCTAGACATGATTTAGAGTATCCAGAAGGCTGTGCTGCGTAGGCTGTATGCAAATACAATGCTATTTCACCTGAGGGGCTTTAACCACCACTGTTCTTTGGCATCTGTGGAGTGTCCAGGGACTGATGTCCTGCTAATAGGAGCTGTGTTCCCTGTTGCACATGTATTATTTACACACCCAGAGCATGAGCAAGTCTGTGCAATGCTTACACACTGCTGTTAAGTCCAGCTTCTCAGCCTTTTATGTATGGTCTTGGGATAGTTATAGGGTTAAGCAGCTGCTTGTTCTGCTTGTTTCTCTCTCTCCTTTTTTTGGGGGGGGAGAGGGGGCTCTCTTATAGCTCTGGTTGCCCTAGAACTCACCTTGTTGACCACACTTCCTTGGAATTCACAAAGATACGCCTGCCTCTGCCTGTGGAGTGCTGGGATTAAAGACTTGCACCACTGTGTCCAGCTGCATTCCTACTTTCAGCAGCACTTGTCTCCTGTTTACAACACATAATATTGCCCATGCGTTATCTGCCTTCCACTTTAGTCTGTTCTGAATGATGAGCGAGCGACTCTCAGAGAATCTGACCCTGTTCCTGTCCTGGTGGAACTTCCTCACTGATGAGTTCTTGGATCTAGCATGGTGTTTAAGATCTGTGTGAGCAAAGCTTTCCTATGTGGTCTGAAAGCCTCCTCGGTTTTTCTTCTTACCGCTGTCATGGTTCTAGTATGTCAGATTCCTTGAGTGGTCCTGGAACTGTATTGCCATGGTTGTTCTAAGTGCTCTTATTCTGTCTGTTTCTTTAAAAATCCTTTGCCGAAGATGTTTTAGAGATTCCTGATGTCCTTTAGATAGAAGGTTTGAATGGTTAAGATCCGTAGAGGTGAACCAGTAAGATCCACCCAGGGCTCCTGAGGGAAAGTACCTGCTCGGGTCCTGGCCCCACCCTCTTTAACGCTCCAGTCGCTACTGTAGGGTTTGGCTCCTCTTTTTTGCAGTGCTGGGTGCCTCTCCCATAATTATTGAATGAAGGAATGTATCAGCAGACCAACTTTAGGGATGGGTGAGACCCCTAAGATCCATTTCCTAAGAAGGATTTAGTTTAATTGATGAAACCTAACACAGAGGTCAGCAAACAAACAAATGCCACTACCCCCAATACCATGTATGCATGCCCAGGGTCTTGGTTGTACGCCACAAAGGACAGAGCCTTTGAGGGTCAGAGTGGAGACAGTTGTCCCTGAGTACACCCGTGAAATGAGGGAGGAGGTGACTAGACTAGAGGTCAAGGGACAGCCATGATGCAGACAGCAGGGCAGGCAGAAAGCCAGGGGTGTTGTACAAGGAGCAGAGTGTGCTGGGAGATGATGAGCAGTCTGTTTTCTTGGGTCGGTGGAGGCTTATGGCTGGGGAAGATGAAGATGAGGGTGTGTGTGTGTGTGTCTCTGTGTGTGTCTGTGTCTGTGCGTGTTGACTCAGATTTGGAGGGACCTGGAAAGTTGGACAGAACTTGTTTACTTCATACAGTGGCGAAGAAGATGATCTTATACTTTCATGTGTTTAACCCTGGGAGGAAAAAAAAAAAGTGGTTCACGTGACCTCGTGGTACTTAAAGCCTTGCCCTACACTGCTTTTCTTCCCTCTTTGCCTTTCCAGGACTTGGCAGAAACGTGAGGGAGGATGTTGACGGTGAGATGCTTTTGTAGCGGGTATGCACTACTTCCTGTCATTAAGGCTTCACGGTGCTGTTAGCACTCCTGGTTGTCAGCCATTTAAAGCCTAAAAGCTACTCCTGTAGCTTCTTTCCTTGACTGATAGACCCAGCAGATTGCTCAGGTCCAGTTTCCAAACACCACATCCGGGGGCTGGCAAGAGAAGAGTGGTATATATCAGTTTAATTTTATGGTTTTTTTTCCCGGTTTGGTTCGGTTTGGTGAGTAACCATTTTCCAACTCTCTCCTTCCTTCATATTATTTTCTGTAATGGTAGCTGATTTTACCTGCTGTTAAAAGTAAATGGAGGAAAATTATCCATAATAGCTTTGATACTTTTGTTGTTTACTGTGACTTATGCGCAGCTGCTATCCGAAGCAGGGACTATTTGAGCATTAGTCATCCCGTGTGGTACTAAAGTACTTAATGTTGGACGCATTACCGCTAGCCGAAACCGTGTTATGGTTTTTCAGTTCTATTTAATAAGCAGTTTTTGAATATGCTCTATGTATTGTGCCCTAGGGTATGAAGATAGATCCATCTCTTTTTAATTCCAGAAAATAATTTTCTCCATCATTTTTCTCTCAAATGCCTTTTTCTCTTGCAAGCCCTGTTCCTCTCATTTTCTGTTATCAATTCTATTAATAATATAGTGTTTCATGTAGTTTTGAATATTCAAAAGGCAATGCCTCCCAGCATTACTCTGTGTGGGGGTGCATGTGCGCATGTGTGCATGCAGAGGTCAGAGGTTAACTTTGGGTGTCTTCTTTAGTTGCTCTTTACCTGTTTTTGAGACAAGGGTCTCCCACTTTTTACCGGTAGCTCTAGATTCAGCTGTGCTGTCTGCAGAGCGAGCCCCAGGTTTTCATATGTCTCAGCCTCCCTGTCACTGGGATCACTGGCCTGTGACACCACACCTATGTAGGAAGAGTTTTTCCATCCTTCCAGCCCACTCCCAAATACCCACACAGAGACTTAGTATTAATTATAAATGCTTGGCTGATAGCTTAGACTTGTTTTTAACTAGCTCTTACAACTTACATTAACCCATATTTCTTATCTACCCTCTGCCACGTGGCGGTACCTTCTTTCAGCACAGCAAGTTCATCTTGCTTCTCTCTGCATCTCCTCGAGGCCCTGAGACTTCACCCGTCTTCTTCCCAGCGTCCTCTTAGTTTGGCTCTCCAGCCTAACCTTATCCTGTCTTGCTATCGCCTCGTCAGCTTCTTGATTAAACCAGTCACGGTGACATATATTCACACAGTGTAAAGGAATATTCCACACACCTGGCTTTTTGAATGTGAGTTCTGGGGATTGGATTCAGGTCATTGTGCTTGCATGGTACACACTTTACTTACTGAACCGTCAGGCCAGCAACCAAATGATCTGCCTAAAGCCCAGCATTAGCATTTCTTTAGAGTGGGATCAAGGCTGGGCCACAGAAGAGTAGTTGAGTAGAGACTTGGCCTCAGCTTTTCTGTCTGACCTTGTCTAGTGCCACGCACTCTCTGTTTTATGCTTGATGTCCACTGAACACCAGATTTATGCTTTTTGCAGCCATGGCCTGCCTTGTCTTAACTGTTCATCTTGGTTTTTCTACCCGTGTAGGCCCTCTACTCTGTTTTCCAGCTCTTCCCTCCTATACTGGAACTCGACTTGTTCTACCATACCCTCTCTCTACCAATCTCAGCCCATTCTCAGCAACTTCCTAAACATGTTGCTGTTTGATTTCTTCCACGATCCCCTGGCACTCTGTCCTTAGGCTACCAATGTCGGGCCGTAAGCTTAGCCCTTCCTGGTGCCTCAGTGACTTCCTGTTTATTGAGGATCTGAATGTGTGAGTGATTTGAGCGTCTACAGAAGATGCAATGAGGGAACATACTGATCTCACTCTGGGTGCGGGCAAGCTGTCAGGCACTTCCTTACAGATGCAGACTCACACTTTAGACATGGTGTAAGTGCTTGAACTCGATGGCCTGTGAATTGTGAACAAGTAACCAAGTGGAAGTGACGAGGTAGGTTGACAGGAATGACCACCACGACTGACAACAATGAGGAGAATGACAACAGTGTGGATACTAGATGAGACCTGGAAAATAAAACAAGCCTGGGACGCCACTGAAGCTTTTTACAATCAGGAAAATCTGAAGCTATGAATTGCGGTTTATTTTTGAAGGTAGACTAGGAATCCATTGGAAGAAACTCTAAGAAATCCTACTGTATTTTAATAAATTTCCTTCCAGAAGTGAGAACCATAAAGAAATTGGGTTAAATGGGTCTCGTGTAATTATCTGGAAAACTCCGCTACCAGGACAACCTATTCAGTTTAGAAATGATTCAGGTAAATATGATTTTTAATGGAGCTAAAGTTACATTAATAATCGTAGGAAATTTAGAAAGCTTTATGTTCATCCACTTGTCTGAACGAAGTGGTACTAATGTCATTTAATGAATCACGTCAATATATTTTTTTTCCTTTTAATGCAAATTGCTTTGAGTTGCTTATTATCACCCACTTTATAATGGAATATACATTTCTTGTCATTTGTATTTTTCTTTCTACTTTTAAAACTGTTTTTGTGTTCATTCTTTGAGCCATATGAATTTGTTAGACAGATTATAAGGTACCATTTTTCATTAAAAAAAAAAAAAAAACAAGGGCCGCGAGCATGTGGCACTGCTGACCAAGGTCGTTGAGGTAATGAGAGGAAGATGCAGGGCCAGCAGTAAGCTTGTGCTTATTGACCTTCCTTCACCCCTGGGTTTTCACTGGCTCTTGGCCCATCACGGTAATTTCATCTCCTCCATCTCTGCTCATGCGGAACCCTCTGGCCACTGACCTCCTCGCTCCTTCTTGACTCTCCGTGTCAAGAACCTCTTAGCCTTGCACACATATTTCTTGGTTCTTCTCTGCGCTGCCAACTTCCCCTTGCTGTGCTCAGTCAGACCTGCATCGGAACTCCCGTGCTGTGTTAAGGATCTGTTCACTGTGGGATTCTCAGCCACAGGCGGACCCCACTCTCCCACCCCATCCATCCCCTCTTCTCTAGAGGTAGCCAAGGAATATGGCATTTTCCTGACTGTTCATCACCACAAATAATAATAATTACTAATATATTATAAAATAGTATGTTATTTTATTCATTAATTTCCCCATAAATTAGCTTTAAAAATAATTCCAATTAAAGCCTTCCTGTTACCCTGACTACCATACCATTTCATGCTCTTCCAAGAATCACTTTTGTTTTGTATAGTAGGCTCATCAACTTTGTTTCATTTAAATGATATTTCACCAATAGTCATAAAACATATAGTTCTTAATGTGTTTATCCATGTATAGTTGTATGTTGTATGTATGTTAATGCTAGTTGAATGTGACTGGACCTGGGGTCAATGGTTAATAATCATCTTTTCAGATCAGTGTTTCCTCCTTGGCTCTTTGATGGCTAGTTATGTGTATTAGCAATATTTGTTTTATCTCAGCATATGCTGTATTCTTTGAAATACTAAGTGCTTCATAATGTTTCAGGAAGCCAAGTAGCAGTAGTGTTTCTCTCTTATGGGGACTCATATATTTTATGATCTGGTGCTGACTGAAAACTGGTATGGGAAGGCCCAGCTCACTGTGGATGGTCCAACCCCTGGGAGTGGTAAGAAAATGGATTGAACAAACCATGGGGTTCAAGCTAGTAAGTGGCATTCCTCCGTGGCGCCTGCGTCAGCCCTTGCCTTCAGGTTCCTCCCTTATTTGAGTTCCATACCCTGACTTCCCTCAGCAGTGGAGTGTGACCTGAGAGTTGTAAGCTGAAATACAGCCTTCCTCCCAAGTTGTTTTTGGTCATGGTGTTTTTATCACAGCAGTAGAAGCCCTAGGACAAACATGTGAACATGGAGCACTATTGGACCTAGTGCGATGGACTGATGGGTACTTATCCTTTGGAGAACTATGGACAGATGTCAATTGTGAAATCACATTTTAATTCTATGTCAGTCCATTTTATACCAGCAGTGACCAATGTGTGCAGGTAAAACTTCATGGTCATTGAATGAGCGACGATGTGAAATTGTATAGTTTAATAGAAGGTCCTTTTGTGTGGCTTCTCCAAGTAACTTAGGGCTCCATTATTTCCTTGTAGCTAATAAAATGAGGCCAAGTTCCACATTACCTAGCAGAAATAATTAGGCTATTAAAACTAGCAGGTGGATTTTTCCCCTCGAGGCTTTTTATTTATTTATTTTCCTAATAACAGATTTATCAATTTAAATCCCTTTATTGTGAGTGGTAGACCCTCATACTTCTAACAAGCATCCATGCTTCCATACCCCTAGACCCAATTGGCCCCACTACTGGGGGATGAGAAGCAGGGATACAATTGGCAGCAGCTAAAATGCCGCCCAAGAGCCTGTCCCTCCTGGCTTCCCTTCTGCCCCTCCAAAAGTTTTCATTTTCTTAGCTTTGCTCTCACAAGGGAGGGATCCACTGCCTCTCTTTAGACCTGGAGCCTCAAGGAAAGGACTCCCCTCATTCAGGTTGAGTCACAGGATCAAGGTTTCCTAGGATTGGCAGGTTCCCACTATAAACATGCTATGAACAGAGAAGCACCACCTACATAGGATGGGCAATGGAGAGATGCTATGTAGATGCTCACAGCAAGCCAGTACTTATCAGATGTCAATACTGGGCCAGGATCTAGCCTAAGAGGCCACCATGCTTTTCATTCTTATGACAGTTCTCTGCAAAAGCAGTGTTTTCTACTACCCATTTCACAGGTAGGGAAATTGAGGATGGGCAGTTCAGAAGCTGTGCGAGTTTTGTGTCAAGCCGAGATTTGTGTCATTAAACTTGGTGCTTGTAGCCTCTGGAGTTTTTCTCTACTTCTGTACCCCTTAGTATGCCCAGATATCCAGTAGAAATGCGATTTCTTTTTCCTTTAGGAAACCTAGAGCATAATTAAATGCATATAGTTCCTCTTTGTACCCACTGTTACATTTCCCTGACTGAAATACCACACTGCTTGCTTAATAGAGCCACACGCCAGTTCACCGATTCCCCATTACTGAGGGAGAAGGTGTTTAGGCAATGTTAGAATTTGTCTTTTTAATTTTCACATAAAAAGTTGAAGTATAAGTAATTGCTTTCAGGCCTGTAGAGCACAGCAATAATTTAATTAGCTTCCCAAGTCCAAATTAGATGGGTAAAATTGTAATGCATCAAAGGGCATAGAAAAATATGCTACTTTCTCCAGTGTCCTAAACTACAGAGCAATAGCTGGATCCTCCCAAAACTAAAGTTCTGTAATATCTATATGGATGTAGTAGACCAGTCTGGAACTGAGGAAGCCCCTGGATTGGGCAGAAATTTTAAAAAAAGCAAAATATTTTTTTTTCATGGTCATGAGTATCATTAAAATGAAATTCCATTTAAGAATTGAAGTTGTATTTACTTGAAAATCCATTGAAATAAACACGTCGGCATTCTTGACGTTGAGAACAGAAGTTAGTATGATGGACAGCGACATTTTTAATGAATTGCCTGCCATCTGCTACTTTCCCTAGTCAGCGCTGTGACCATCAATAAAACACATTTGCCTCATAAAATATATAGGAGCAATTTACAGGGTTGTATTTTATGGGGACCTACATCTGGGATGTTGCTTTCTGGTTTTAGCATACAGGGCAGTAAAGCTTGAGGAGGGTATGATGCTTTTGTTATTGTTGTTTCTCAGCTGAGGGCTGCAAACTCCCAAGGTGTCACCATGGTTTAGAAGATACAGTGCCAGCAACTGCATAGATGTCCCTCTTCAGTTCAACTCCCTGCTTTTTTAGCCATGCATAAACTAAAGGCATACTTAACTTCTTTCATAAGACTGTCTAAGCTTGGGCAAAAAGCTCCTGAAATTTCTTACATACAGATCACTGCCGTCTGTGTGTGGTTGGGAAACAGCCCAGACTGTGGGGAGAAATGGACAGTAATGTGGTCAAAAGGAGATTTTAAAGATGCATCCTTGGATTCTGTGTGTGTGTGTGTGTGTGTGTGTGTGTGTGTGTGTGTGAGAGAGAGAGAGAGAGAGAAAGAGAGAGAGAGAGAGAGAGAGAGAGAGAGAGAGAGAGAGAGATTGAGATTGAGATTGAGATTGAGATTGAGATTGAGATTGTGGGTGGGATGTGTGTGAGTTTGCCCATGACTGTAGAGGGCAGAGGACAGCATTAGGTATCTTCCTCAATGACTTCTTCAGCTCAGTTTTTGAGAGAGTCTGTCCACTGAACCTGGAGCTAACTGTCCAGACCCTTCACTCTCCACCACCACCACCCCCAGCACTGGGATTGCGTACATACTGCTACACTCAACTTTCTATGTGGGTGGTGAGGATTCAAACTCAGCTCCTCACAGTTTGTGGCAAGCAGTAAGGACTGAACCATCTCCCCAGCGCCTATCTGTTAATTTTTTTTTTTTTTTAAGAAGGGAAAGAGAGTAGAATGGGAGAATTTCTTTTCCTTTTGGTTGTTAAGTCAAAGCTGTACCAAGAGAGCTATTCATTCCTTTAACAGTACTCACTGAACGCTCACCACATGCCAGGTGGAATTGGAAATACATCTGACAGCATGGCGAAATTCCTTGTCCTGTGGACACTGATGTTCTCAGCGTCTCTTCTCCCAATTCAGTGCCATCCCCTGGCACCAGTGGCCCGCTTGTTGCTGTCCAGTGTGACAGTGAATAAATGTGTGGTCAGCACAAGGACATTCAGGGGATACATTGCTGCAGAAAGTCGGGAGTTGGCTCTCCGGTTGCTAGCACAGGTCTTCACTTTTCTGTTCAGGTTCTCCTCACCCTTCCTGTCCCTTCCTGTCCCTTCCCTGGGTATTGATGTCGTTACTGTCTCCCTGGCTTTAGCCTCAGTTCAGTGTTGTCTTTGCTTACTTTGGTTCACTCTGCAGGAAGAATAAAATCTCAGTTACCTCCAGTGATTTTCTAATCAGACGTGCCCTTAGTGAGTGAGGTCCCCTGGCCCTCAGGGGAGCCTCTGCACCTGTTTCCTCCTCATGCTCCACCCTCCTTAATACCTTGCATTTTGTGATTTTGGAAGGTATTCCCTACCTCTCTTTTCTTGGCCATTTTTATTTCCATTAGATGTATCTGCATCTTGTCCGCTCATTCCTCTTCTTTTTCTTGCTTTTGGATTTTCCATACCACCTTTAGACTGTCTTCATTGAAAGATGTGGTTTACACACTTAGTGGGTTGACCGACTCTCACTGGCCTCTAGTTGCTGTCACCCTTATAATTCAGTAGAGGAGCATAATTAGAAGTCCTGATCAGTGGAGGGCCCTTGATACCCTTGTGATCTGCTCCTTAATGAACTGCTACTGTCAGTCATCTCACAGACTAGGATGTGGGCAGGGTCCTCTTAACCACCGAGGGAGCATTTTAGAGAGATTAAGTTGATTTTAATTATTCAATCAGGAGATTGGGGAATGAGAATAAAATAGTCCCCATTATTTTAATCAGAAACCCCTTCTGTTTATGAAGAGTGGAGGGTCTATAAAAAGGGAAAAATAAAGAGATACGGAAAGTGTGAATATCAGTAGGCAGACACAGCCCATCACTACGGCCAGCATCTTGCGGAGCTCCGCCCTTTTGGTACCTCCACTAAGAGAAAGCTAGATTCTAAAGTGAGCCACAGAAAAGAACTTCAGGATGAGCCAGAATAAGGCAAAGTATATTAAGTGACTTTATTAAGTATTTAGAAAGACATATGGAAAGAGGACAGTATTCATCTAAAACGTGAGTGTGGGTTTAAGAGTCATTTTTCCAATATCTTTAAAATGCGCACGTACACACACACACACACACACACACACCTGCCAATGATGTAATTTGCAACAAGGTTTAAAGACAAAGCCACACTAAAAAGCGAAGTTGAAAAGTGAAGTAAAGTCTTTCGGCTGGTTTTCTTTCTTCTCTTACCTTACAGAATTTCCTTTGGTAAAGGAAATTGCAAAGTGGTTTTTATGATGTACACTGTTAGATTTGGGCATGAGACATGAGTGTTAATACATTGAAATCCAAGATTAGAAACATTCCAGCCCCTGGTAAGCATAGTTCACTGGTTTGTGGTTTTTAACATCCTTGGTTTGAGATATCTTTTGTAGAACCTACATTATCTCTGTAGGCAACTTCGGTTTTAACTGTTGTGTTGAAGTCCCTTGACTGGCAGCTATGCATTCAGGAAAGGCCAGTCAGATCCTAGGGTGAGAGGTTTCTTTTACATCCCATGTCCCCTTGATCTAACCCGTCTTCCCATTATGTCTCAGAAGCACCAAAGAGATTAAGTTTTTTTCTCTTGAACTCTAGTGGGCTAATCAACGGGGTGATGTAGAAAATCTCTAGAGGCATCCAGATCTCCTAGACTTAGAAGCTTCATTGAGGACCTTCTGTGTACCAGTCATGTGTACACACGCGCGCGCGCACGAGTGTGTGTGTATTTGTAGCTTTGTGAGCCGCATCGAGGATGACAGATCTGACTCCTGTTAGAACTGACATGCAGTCTCCTATTTTTTTTTTTTACAACAAATTGCGCAGCAGTGAAAAATCCTACTTGACATCTTTTTCTTTGTCATTTTTAATGATCTTTTCATGCTTTGATGACATGTAATGGACTGCAAATACATGCAGAATAGCACATAGGACAAATCAGATACTGGGAATGATTAACCATACATTAAATGACTTTTTTATGTTTTTTAAAATCTGAATAAATAACTTTGTATGGAAAAGGAGGGAGAAAAATGAAGTGGACATTTTTTTTTTCTTTTCAAGACAGGGTTTCTCTATGTAGCACTGGCTGTCCTGGAACTCACTCTGTAGACCAGGCTAGCCTCAACCTCACAGAGATTGGCCTGCCTCTTCCTCCAGAGTGCTGGGGTTAAAGGTATGCTTCATCACCACCCAACTGAAGTGGATATTTTTAAATGTTTAGTAATGTTTTTAAAAAGTAAAGCCAAAGATTGTATTCACTGCAAGTCAGTTCAGTAAATATATGTATTAGGAACAGACTGGTCACTGGTCTGGATTCTCAATCAAGACAGCAAGAAAGGAAATGTTCATGACATAAAGATTTAGAATCAGTAGTAACAATAGAAGGTAGGTCAGTACCTTAATTTAAAAAAAAAATAAGATAACCTTAGGAAATCTTCCTTAACAATAAGACCAGGATGATTCCAATAAATGTCTATCGTTCTTTTATAAACGAAATATGTTTGTATTCTTAAGAGAAATATTTTCACAAGCACACAAAGGCAGAATGTCTACCTTTCTGAAAGTAAACACTGAGCAAAGTGTTTTCCTGTGTAAGAGAAAATGATTCCACGGGGTTTACCCTTGACAAGACAGGAATGGACAAATCATGGAGCATGCCCGGCACTCCAGCAACGCGCATGCGCAAGAAGGGTGCGGCCCTGAAGCCTAAGCCGGGTGCTGGCTCCTGGCCTAGCTGGACTTTCTTCCCTGTAGTCTTCCTTCCCATGGCATAAAAGAACCCGTTACAACTGCCAGACAATCCATGAGCACACTTGAAGAAACAGAGAAAAGACTTACCAAGCTTTCCTCTCCTTTTCTCTCTGTAGCCCAGGCTGGCCTCAAACTTCAAGGGTAGAGATTATAGTCATGTGACATTCTCTTCAACTTTACCCCCTTTTTCTTCTTCCCTAAAATCTGTAGCATAGTATAGCTCTTATTATTTAGAACAATAAAAAACATGCAAAATATTCATAATGTGTGATAGACTGTATATAATTATATATATATATAATATAATTCGTTGGAGTATATAATCAAATGAATCAAAGCATATAAATAATTCCTTTTTAATATAATTCCACCTTCAAAATGTGGGCAGTTAAATCATAAGGCCTGAAAGGAGGAGGCTGGGGAGGGACAGGATGAGAATGCACCCACAGGTGCACACAGATGCCAAGGCGGAAGGCAAATGGCATGGGAAGAGTTCTTCTGGTCTCAGAATTGTAGGCAAATGTGTTTGGCTTCATCCTACTGTTTCCCCTCTCTGGCATCAACCTCTGGTACTGCTTCTCAAAGGCCAATTAGAATTCCCTCTTATCACTGAGCTCCCAGACTGCCTGTATTTAGTGGCCATGTTCTACCTGGGATTGACACATCAACCCATCGGAGGGGAAGTGTGTCTTCAGCTGCAGGACCAGAGCATCAGTGTTTGCAGTCCATTAAGCTATGCATGTTCTACTGACGGAACACTGGAACCAGGGGGGCAGTGTGGGCGTCTATCCAGAGATCTCCACCTGGGTGGGCTAAATCAGTACACTCTAGTGTGGGTCTCTGATATCAGCTTCTAGAAAGTCCAGTTTTAACCAGCTCTCAGCAGGGCTCCTCATACAATACCAGGCTATGCCTGGTCAAGATGCTTCTCCACTTGGGGCTGCAGAATTTACCACAGAACCTTTTGAAAATTTAAAAGAGCATTTATCCCTCGACTTTCAAATGGGAGGATTTTGTTTTTTAAAGAATGCAGTCATTTCCCTGTAATTCTTTTCTACCTCTTTGTAGTTGTCTTTCTTTTTTCTTCCTGTCTTATCCCCTCAAATTGTCCTACCTTGATATTTCACACGTTGCTTCATTTTCCATGCCCCGCAAACGTGGGAAGTTTTGTTTTTGTTTTGTTTGTTCTGTTCTTGACTTACAGCAGCTACTAACGCTTGCCGCAATCTGATGTACTTGTGTTCTGACTCGGAAGTGCTCAGTGGGCATGGGGCCTCTGTGGTAATCAGGTGGTTCTGGGGAGCTGCGTGAGTGGGGGTTACATGATAAATGGACAAAAAGACCCTCAAACAGAACAACTTACATGACAGAATCATGGCAGCCAATATGAGATATTCTGATGAGAAAGCTGTGGATGACTCTCTGTGATGTGTTTTTAATGGTTGACTCAAAAACAGTTTTTACTTTATCTGAGGGAAACCATTGTGAGTAAGCTGTCCTTTCTGGAACAGTCTCTCTTTCTCTCTCCTCCCCATCTCTCCTCTCTCTCATTCTCTCTCTCTCCCCCTCTCTCTGTCTCTCCTGTGTCTCTGTCTCTGTGTCTTTCTGCCTCTCTCTCATTCTCTCTGTCTCTCTCTCTCTCTGCCCCTGTCTCTTTCTTTCTATAATAGCTATTGAAACAAAAATGCTTAAAATAAATTCTTCGAAAAGCCCTAGTAACTTATTAACCAGAGCAGGTGTAGCCCTTGTAAAAGTTACCCCATCTCTCCTGAGGCCACTGGGAATGAGATTTTCATCTCACACATAACATTTTTATATTTACGTAAAATATAAAATATAGGTGTTATATTTAGCCTTTTACAGATGTCTCGAAGGTATAAGGATTTAAATGAGGGTTGCCTTCTGAAAGCCCCATGCCCCCGGAGTCTGGCGGATCTGGAGTTCTGATGTGTTAGTTGTACAGTTAGGCAGCGGCTCTCTTGGCTTCTTGGCTTACTACCCCAACTATTGTTTGAAGTTGGCTTTCACTTGTTATTATTACTGTTTTGTTGGGGGGGGGTCTAGTCTGGTATATTTGGGGTATCCACCATTTTGATGCTCTCTTTTCTCCCCCTCAGTTCACTTAACAAGCAGTCATTTGACAGCCCGGTCCAAACTTTTCACTGGTTTGCAGCTGCTGGACTCGTTGGAGGCCATTTGGTTGCAATTTAAGTACCAGTGGCTTAAACTGTTCTGGAAAATTAGGCAAACATACACAGTCTGTTCCCTTTTGGATCACACTCATATGAGGCCTGATAGGTAGGCAGATTTATTATAAGGATAGATGTTAAGGTCTAGACATGCTCACTTTGGGTCACTTCAGGACAAAGTTCATCTCATAACCATGGTGGATGAACTTTACTTTCCCAAAGAAACATTTTGAGGTGAAGTAGAAATCACTAATGTGGTTCATACCAAAAGGTGGGATGTTATTGCAGATAAAGACCTATGGTGAGTCATCGTAAAGCATCTTAAGTGACCGGTGATGGGAGACTGCACCCCTGCAGCCATTCGGTCTCAAGCATTTGGTACAGTATTCTGTACATTATGAGACCTTTAGTAAGGGAGCTTTGTGTTCAATGAGCTTGCCCAACTATAGGCTCATATCAGGACTCTGTCCGTGTTCCATACAGGCTGAGCTGTGATACTTGGGAGGTCAGATCAAATAAATGTGCTTTTGATTTCTGATATTTATTTCCTGCTTAGGATGGGTTTATCTATAACCTTACCTTAAGTCCAGGAGTATCTGTATGCGCATCTGTCTGAGATTAACCTGTTTTTTGTTGTGACTGTGTGTTTTTTGAGATTAACCTGTTTTTTTGTTGTGATTGTGTGTTTTTGACCTGCATCCCTGTTTCTGGGCGTAGTTCAGAAGGTGCACTCAAACTAGCTAGATAGGAAAGAGGGGATCCCCGAGTGTGGGGGTGATAGAGTCCCAGGCATTCTGTGCTGCATACCTGGTTGGCCTTCTTTGCGAGTCACTGTGTCCAGTTGCATGCTCTTGTCCTTGTCTTGTTGGGCTCATTGTTTCTGGATCTGACATGGATCTCTGGATCTTTTCTTCACTCCTGGATTGTGACTCTTCCCACCAGCATTGTGCCTAGCCTTTCTATTAGAAAGGCTTAGTTTGTTTCTTATACTCAGACAGCCCTCTTGGCTCTGTCAAGGATGGTCCTTGTCATCCTGCAGTCTTCCTAGTGAAATGTGGATGGACACTCTGTTTCTGTAGATCCAATCTTCAGAGAATGCCTTTTGTGGAAAATGAGCAACCAAGCAAATTCAAGGATGATGAAGTCTTTCAGATCTCATATGCTTTGAGTTTGTTCTTTAAAGAAACAGAATAAATTAATCTTATATTCTGAGAGTTTTTCTTCATAACTTACAGCTATTCTCTGCTAATTATGCTTCTGATTTCTCTTGAGAACAATGACATGAGAAACTGTCTTTGGATTTTTACATACGTAAACTTATGGTAAAGGAAAAATGTTTTCTTTCTTGAGTTATCTTGCTACATTTCAAGGCTTACAAGTGTTGAAGTATTACAATTCAGAAGTCGCCATGAGCCATAAACCATTTACTAATCTGAGCAACCATTTTCCTCTTCCTTTTGAGTGTATGTTTAGATGTAACTATGCCTTACTGGTAAAGGAGTAATTTCTTCTTCCTTTGACCATTGTAACTCAGCCTCTGTTTACCCAAGTAACCCTTAAAGGTGAGATTCACATCTGGACACGAAGGATGAACTGACTAGATCTCCAAGCTGTAACTTCTGCTTTCTAATCACAGAGTTGACTCCTGAGGAGAGAGCCCAAAAGATTGCCAAAGCTATGCGCAAACAGTCTTCTGAAGTCAAGGAGAAGTGGGAAGGTCTGAATGCCGTGACGAGCAGCTGGCAGAAGCAAGTGGGAAAGGCACTAGAGAAACTCCGAGACCTGCAGGGAGCCATGGATGACCTGGATGCAGACATGAAGGAGGCTGAGGCGGTGCGGAATGGCTGGAAGCCCGTGGGAGACCTGCTCATAGACTCGCTGCAGGATCACATAGAGAAAACCATGGTCAGCGCCCTTGCCTTTGACAAAGAATATTTAAGGAATGTTTGGTTGCTGCATAGAACACAAATAAAGAGACCCACATATAGGAGTCATTATAAGGGATTCTTATAAAGCTAACACTGCTTCAGCTCCCCACCCAAGTCAGGAATTATGGCAGATGTTTTCCATATGTGCCATTCTCCCAAAAAACACTGAGGTGGCTTTTATGATAATTCAGTTTGTTTAAACATTTTTAAAATTCCAGTTGAGAATCCCTAAATAGCTTAGATTAGGTTTACCTATTTAAAGCAAAACCAAACTTTTTAATTTCACTTTGTTTCTCAATATGCCCTCCATTTCACTTTCTTTGTTTCCTATTCATTTGTTAAAGAAATTGAGTGTTTATTTTGTAATTATTCCCACAGCCTAGATTTAACAGAATCGTACCCATGTGGTGCAGCCTACAGGTTCTGTCTCCTAGACACTGGTGGTTGGATTTAGAGGTTTAATAAAAAACAAACTGCTTTCCCAGGAATTCTCATCTATAATTTCTGTCTTATTGTCTGAGTAAATGAAAAATGAGTTTAGTTATAAATTCCTTTTGTAATCGGGAATTGCCCAAGGTTAAGGATACTAGTCCTATGGTGTAACTCCACTTTGGTTACTCCTTTTCTATAACATCTTCAGGGAAAAAAAAAAGCGATGAAATTTGGGCAGTAAAAGACATTACAGCTTTAAAGTATAGCAGGGTGTGTGTAGTCATGATTCATGCTGGAGGATGAGCCATGAGAAACTCAGAAGGGATGAGTCCAATGCCATCTATCATGCATGGAATTTTTATTGCAAAAGGTACACACATCCTTTGTTCATAGACACTGGATAGCATTCTTCCTTTATATGAATGTGGCTGAGTGGAACGAAAAGATCTGGGAGATTAACTTAAGACTTGGGCCAGTTACACAAGTAAATATCTGAATATATAGACATAGGAGTAGCAATAACTAGCATTTATTTATTAAGACTTATTATTACGTGCCAAGAACTGTTCCTAGTCAGTTCATTTGGATATCTCTTTTAATCCTCATACCATCCCAACAAGGTGGGTACTATTTCATGAAAACAAAACCGAAGCTCACGCCCACACAGCTAGTTAAGTGGTAAAATGCTTGTGACTAACGTTCTTAAAGTTCTTCTCTTTCACTGCAGAGATGTCTTTCATCCTAATGGTGTTGAACACAATCTTGACCAACTCTTTGAATTCAAACCCTCTAAACTTTAAACACTTTTCAACTTAAAACTTTTCAATTTAAAGCAAGTGTTACAAAGAATATTAGTGTTTGCCAATTTTGACGGATGTGTTTCTGGCTACTCAGTGAATTAAGTAGGCCTCTCCAAAACCCATAGCATCCTAAAATACATTCCTCTGGGTACATGTGAGTTTAAAATAGTCTAAGAAGAACATAAGCATTAGTTTATCAGCGCAGCTTTTTCCAAAACTGAACACTTCTTGTATGTTTTCTGTTTATTTTAGGTGGTGGAGAGTATATTCGAGGCCTTCTACATTTTAGGCAAATACAGCACCATTCAGCTCTGTGCACAGTCCTCTTTTTACTTTTTATTTTTAGATGAGCTCTTTCTAAGGTGTCTAAGTTAGTCTTAAACTCAGTTAGTAGCCCAAATAGACCTTCATCTTGTAGCCTTTCTGCCCCAGCCTTCCAAATACCTGGGACTACAGACCTTAGGTACCAGGCCTGGCTTAATTAATTATGAACACTGAAAAATCTTTTAGTGTTTTACGATATGTGAATAGTATCAAAAACAACAACAACAAAATGCTTCTAGATTTGAGTGGGAATTTACTCATGTGAATTTGAAAGTGTCACTTTTTAAGTTTGGATGATTAGTGTTGAGAAAAACAAAAATTGATGTCTGGAGAAAAAACCCAATAGTTTGGAAATTGTTAGTCTTATTTAGTTACAAAGGAATCACTCTCCTCTCGAACCATATCCCTTTGCTCTTAATCTACTTAGGGGAGAAAAGAAAACAACAATAATTAATTGTCTAATGGGAAGGAATAAATTGGATTAAAATACTTTTACATTTTAGGAAGTAAAAGATTAAAAATTCAAGTCTCACTAAATAGAATAAATTCAATGTCTGTGATATTTGGCATGTGCCCTAAAGTATATCCTATATCTAACTGAAGCTGTATAGGGAGGGAGAGATGAAGTACTAGGAATTCCTAAATATTAGTAAATTCGTCAAAGCAGCGCTGGAAAATAAGATCTCCAGGAATAATGAAATCATTTCAGTTGCTAAAGTTATCTTTAATAATGCCATTTTCTGCGTATACACCTTCTGGTTGCAGACGGCTTTGAGACGCACACCTGCCAACAGTCTAACGTGCACCTTTGATAGTAGCAGATGTTTCTGTTTTTACAGCAACGAGGGCCACGTAGACTCTTATTCTCTCATAGGAAAGTGCAGTCAAAACATGATAAATTACTTCTTTATACAAGAACACATGGCAGTTCTGAAGCCATTTATAACTCGATTTATTTCAAGCCCCTTAATTTGGAAAGTCTTAAAAGGCAAAAGATAAACTTCCTTGATAGAAAGGTTCCTCGTTGCCATAAAACACCTCACCATAAAGCGAAAACAAAGCCAAAAAGACTTTGCCTGTCAAAGCTCCTTTAATGCTTTCACCTATGGCTTGTAACAGAAAAAAAAAAAAAAAGATTTTTACACAGTAAAAATTTAAGCTTCTTATTGTTCCTTAAGATTAAAAAAAAAAAAAAAACCCACCTGTCTTGAAGGTATGATCTAATTCTAAAACACCTTTACCATCTGCTAAAATAAATTGGTTATTATATAACAATTATAAAACATGTTGATTTTAATCTTTATACCTAAAAACTAAAAGGATGTTGATTTTAAAGCCTGGATCCAGTTTTTGGGTCTTTGTATGTAACCATGAAAAAGAGTATTGTTATATCAAGCTAAAAGCATTGGTTAAAAGCCTTAGAAACATTTGAGTTCTAGCATTTGTGTCCACCTGGGGGAATCTGGATTTCTTCTGAGTTTATGCTGAAAAGCTCTCTGTCCCTCACATCTGTATTAATTGTTAATCCTTTGCACCTGTCAGGCCTGTAACTGTGTGACTGCAGGTCTGCATGTGCACATTGGGCCATATTTGGATGTCCAACATCGGTAGGGATAGATGAAAACCACTGCAAATCAACATTCTTTCTCTTTCCATATTGGAACAGGCTATGTGTCTTTTGGAACTTCCTTTCTTCTGTCTTCTTTTGACACATTGGTATCTGCTGAGGTTGCAAGTAGATGGTACTAAACACCTGTTGACGTCCATGGATTCAAATGTCATTTATACACTGCTGTCTCTGATACCTTGATTTTCCTCACTGGTTTTAGGCTCTAGGTCTCTTCTGGTGGTTTGTTTTTCACCTCTCCTTTGGACTTAACCACCTACCTTTGGGTCAAGAATTTTTGAAACACTAAAGTATATTCTGTGATTTACCTTTAAAACAAAGTTGATTCCTGAATATTGGGTTTTAGCAACCATTATGATTCAGGATAGATTATAGGGGAGGCAAAATTTTATCTCTGCCCTCTTGGGAGACTATTCATCTGATCCTAAAATTCTGACATAATACAGGATAACAAAGGTAAGTTCTGATCTTTATTGTAAATCAGAAAGAAGCCTGTTGAATACTGTACTTACACACACACACACACACACACACACACACACACACACACACACACTGAAGGTAGGGAAGTGTCTCCTCTCAAACAGTTTCCTTGAGACAGGAAGAATGTAAATGCAAACAGTGGTAAGAACTGAAATCTGAGATGTCTAGCAGTGGATTTGGAATGGCTGTGGGCAGTCAGAATAGCCCTGCCATGACACTTGGTTTGTATATTTTGATAAGTGTTAGTTGAAAGTCATAGTTGGGCTGGAGACACCAAACAAAGTCCCAAAGGTGAAGGGAAGGGGCCTCCAGGGCAGGCTGCAGAGGTAAATCCCCTAGCTGAGTCATTTAAGGATCCAGGGGGACTAGACAAAGACTTTGTCAGAGGAAGGGAACCAATGCTTTAGACAGGTGGGATTCTGTGGAGAAAGGAGACCATGACTTTATCATTATTCTGTTTGTCTCATTGGCCACTGGTCTAAATTTCTAGCTTTCCCTCTTCATATGCTTGCCCATGCTATACACCTTTTTACCTGTCTGCTCTGCACCCAGAGGTAGCAGTTCAGTTCTGAGGCTCATCCATAGCTTTTCCTTTATGCTCTGCTCTTCCTGCCCCACCCCTCACCAAAGCACAGACTGTGATCACAGCAGGGTGTGAATGACAGAGCTTTTCTCTCTGGTATCCAATAGTCATAGGTTGGGGATGAGGAAAGCTGCTTTCACTGGCCACCTAACCTAAGCCTGACTGAGTTCAAGTCAACTTATTGTATCAGATGAAAAAAAGGAGTAAGGCAGCCATGTTGTAATAGAATCAAAGGAGAAAGTATGAAAGCAAATTAGAATCAAGTCTAGAAATAATAAAGTGAGCCACGCAACAAAACAGTCCCATGGTTTGCACATAATAGAAATGAGACAGAAATGCTTAGCAGCTTAAATGAGTTTGCAACATGAGTTTTCCCTTCACACACACACTTAGATGCCCAGGGAGTATCTGGCTGTATGGTTTATGAAAGGCCTGATCCAACTAGCTACTGTCAAGTGGCATCTCTACGTGATGGTCTCACAACGGCCTTCCCATGGTCTTTGGTAGGAAGATGGCAACTCTGGCTTTATAAAGAGTCTCCTCCAGTGACATTTTAAAAAATCTCTTTCCTACCAGGCGTTTAGAGAAGAAATTGCACCAATCAACTTGAAAGTTAAAACAATGAATGATCTGTCCAGTCAGCTGTCTCCGCTTGACCTGCATCCGTCTCTAAAGATGTCTCGCCAGCTGGATGACCTTAATATGCGATGGAAACTTCTACAGGTACCAGCTTAGCCCCATGAGGAATGCTATCTAACAACCACATAAAGAATAAGGAAAGGGAATGGAAATGTCAGGAAGCTGTGCAATTGTTGATTTGCATTTAGTTTCGTAGTGTACCAGTTCTTTGCCTTTTTTTTTTTTGGTTTTTAACTATGGAGAACATTCTGTAGGATGTGCACAGACAGAAGCCCTTGGATGGTCTTTACAACCCACCTCGCTTTTAATCACTTCTCTCCCTTTACTCGATGTAGTATTTGATAAGTATTTAAGTATTTGATAATGAATTTAGCAAGCATGACATCAGGTATTTGTCTTTCTACATCTTAAATCCAAGGGCATCGTTTATTTATGAGTATGGATTTTTAGCATAATTT
>CABHPP010140659.1:0-35733 GCA_902168425.1 Peromyscus attwateri | reverse complement strand
TTGTTCTATGGTCACAGTGTCCAGGCCCCTGGCATCTTCTTGATTCTCCAGTTGGTACATGATCACAGGGGGACTGTCTGCATAGTTAAAGATCCACGTTCCACAGGCACAGGGCAGTGGCATCATCGCTGTAAGGACACAGTCACGACCTTGGCTTTCCCCCAAATGTCCTTCCACTCCCTCCAGAGGGAACCAAGAATAAATAAGGCTCTTTCCAGAGAATTCTCTCATTTTTCTCAGTCTGAATGTTAATTCTCTGAGGAGACTAGGCCAGAGGTCCTGAAAAGAGAGAGAGAGAGATAGAAACCCTTACACACTTGCATGGAGTGGGAAGGACAGTCCAGGGCTTGAATTCAAGCCTGGCTCACGTTCTGGCTGGAGCCCTTTCTTGCTGACACCCTGGTGCAGGACGTGCTGGACACATCGTAGACACTTACTAGCCAGTTGTGAAGAAAGCAACGTGTTTTCCCACGTGGCCTTGGACAGCCTGGTTGACCTCGCCAGGCTTCTATTTCCTTTGCTGTGAGACGAAGGAGCAGGCCAGCATGAGCTCTGTTTTTCCTCTCAGCTTGAGTATTCTTCGGTTCGAGAAGGAACTTTCTAAATTTAACCGTTATCACTTCTATGTCAGCATGATCTGGATAGGGATAAATTCCAAGAGAACAGCCCTAAGAATTTTTCTTTCCCAGAGAAATAAGGCTTTGTTTTCTCAGGGTAGCATTTAAGAGCCAGAGGCTGGGGAGGGAAACAACGGAGTCAGAGATTACTCATCGCCTTGAATTAGTCTACAGATGACTGCCTGTCACAGCGTCAGGTACCTGTGACATTAGGAATATCTTGGTGAGGAGGACAAAAAAACGCACTGGAAAAAAACCAAACCAAAATAAAACCCGGGGCTGAGGCGGGGGTGGAGGGGGGTTCAGCAGGTAAAGGCACCTGCTGCAGAGCCTGATGACCAGAGGTCAATCCCCAAGAAGACTCCGGCAAGCTTTCCTCTGACCTCTACATGCATGCTGTGGCATGCACGAGTCCACACAGAATTTTGATTGTTTTGTGCTTAAAGGGCAAAATTTAAACCCCAAAGGCTTTTCCTTCTCTGATAGGTGTGACTGTCCTGTGGAGTGCCTGGGTCCCCGGAACTCCTTGTTTACCTAGCTGCCTTCCAAGAGACAGCCTGCTGTGGTCAAGTTTGATGGGAGGAGGGTATTCCCCAAGGGGGTGGGTTTGGTGGAAAAATTACAGCATCAGAATAGTGCTGTTGTTTTCATGCCCAGAAAGGGTATGTGCTTCTTACAAACTCGAAGAAAGATCCAAGGAGGCAGGAGTAAAATTTAGACGCCATGGAGTCCTGATTTGAGCAGATTTTCTTTCCTCTTGACACGGAAGTAGGGCAGATTTTCAGATACTTAGTACTTACACGTACACAGACATTACACTGAGAACAAAGACTGGCGAAGGGGAGATAATTATAGAATTAGTATATGTTTCTGAATATATATAATGCATTTTAAATGATTTATTCATTTTTATTTTGTGTACATCGGTGTTTTGCCTGCACGTATGTCTATATGATGGTGTCCGATCCCCTGCAACTGGAGTTACCGACAGTTGTGAGCTGCCATATGGGTGCTGGGAATTGAACCTGGGTCCTTTGGAAGAGCAGTCAGTGCTGTTAACCACTGAGCTATCTCTCCAGCCCCCTGAATAAGTATTTTTGTGGTGATGGTGTACAATTTTAATCCCAGCTCTTGGAAGGCAGAAGCAGGCAGAATCTCTGTGAGTTCAAGGCCAGGCTGGTCTGCATAGAGAGTTCCAGGCCATCCAGATCTACATAGTGAGACTTTGTCTCAAATAAATAAATAAATAAATAAATATTGAAAAAATTATTGTGTTATGCTGACAAGGTGGCTCAGTGGGTAGAATTGTTTGCTACCAAGTCTGACAACCTGAGTTCAGTTTGGGAAGCCATATAGTGCAAGGTGTGAATGGAGTCCTAAAAGTTGTTCTCTGGTCTCCATACATGCCAACACTTACACACAAGTATTTGCACACACACACTAAATAAGTAAATGTAAAAATAAAATATACAGAAAAAGAAAGCATGCTGGATAACTTATGAAGCACTGTATCAGTCTGTTTTGATTAGGACAAGCTTGTTTATGTATTTGATGTCTAATCTTACTTTCGGATGTCTGAAATGGCTATTTCTGTAAGTGTATGTGCTATTTTTAAATGTTATTTTTGTCTTTAGTATTTATATAATAGTAATGTAACTGGTTAAAAATTATAGCTGAGCATGATGGGGCACCCTCTAATTCCCAGCACCTGAGAGGCAGAGGCAGGAAGATTGCCCATGAGTTCAAGGGCAGTCTAGCTTACCTGGAGAATTTCAGGCCAGCCAGGCCTACATAGTGGGAACTTATCTCTAAAAAACAACTAAAACAAAAATGAAACTCACAATTTACAGAGGCTAGGGGAATGGGTAAGTGATGGAGTGCTTGCTTAGCATGTTCAGGCCTCTGGATTGCACCTGTAACACAGAAATTTGGCTTGCTTTATTCATTCATTCACTAATTTATTATTTATTTATTCATCTACCTATCTTTCTATCTATCTATCTACCTACCTACCTATCTATCTATCTATCTATCTATCTATATCTATCTATCTATCTATTTGGTTTTTCAAGACAGATTTTCTTTGTGTTACAGCTCTGGTTGTCCTGGATCTCGCTCTATAGACCAGGCTGGCCTCGAACTCACAGATATCTGCCCACCTCTGCCTCCTGAGTGCTGGGATCAAAGGCATGCGCCATCATTTCCCATTTGTTTTATCTTTTTCCTCCTCCTCCTCTTCTTCTTCTTTGAGATAGGGTCTCGTGTAGCCCAGGCTGGCTTCAAATTCAGTACTTAAGGATGGCCTTAAACTCTTCATCCTTCTCCTTCCGTCCCCAGAGTGCTGAGATTACAGGCAAGTACCACTGTATCCGGTTTCCTGGGGGAGGGAGATGGAACCCAAGGCTTTACACCTGGTAGACAAGCACTCTACCAACTGAGCTTCATCCCCGCCCTCTGTTTCTTTACTTTTTGAGACAAGGTCTTGCTGCATAGCCTGTTCTGGCCTGCAAATCTTGATCCTTGGGGCCTTACGCCTCAGTTTCCCGAGTGTTGGGATTAGAGGCCAGTACGTGAAGCTGGGTAACTCTCTTTACTCTGAGGGACCCTTTTACACTTATATTTGCTATTCATGCCTTGACCTCTCTCTCACATAGTCACTTATTTATCTTAACATCTACAACAGCAGCTCAGGAAAGCGTAACAGTTCTAGACAGGTATTTGTAAATACACTGAGTGTATCTGTTTTAGAGGTGAGATTTTATCTGGTATGCTCATGATGCAATCAAATCCTTTGTGGATGTGGACTCCAGGAGAGGGGACTTCCTTTCCTTCCCAGCTAGGCAGCAGTTCCCTGTTCCTCATCTCAAGTTCACCTGAGTGCACAGGTGAAAAACCTTTTTGGTCCCAAACTGAAGTTTCAAGAGGACCAAGGGACACAGTAAGAGGTGAAGGGAAACTCTCAAGATTTCAAAGATAAAAATCTCAGCCTGGTCTTCAGAGTGAGTTCCAGGACAGTCAATACAGAGAAACCCTGTCTCAAAAATAAATAAAATAAAAATCAGGGTGGGAACGTAGCTCAGTGGGTATCGTGCTTGCCTAGCATGCTCCAAGCCCTGGGTTCCATCCCCAGCACTGCAGAAACTATAATCCCAGAATTTTGGAGGTGGAGGCAGGTGGATCGAAGGCTCAAGATCAACCCTGACTAGGCAGCTTCCCTGGGATACATGAGACCCTGCCTCAAACAAATAAACAAAGTGGTTGGTGAGATAGCCCAGTGGGTGAAGATGGTTGCTGCCAAGCCTGAAAACTGAGTCCTATCCCCAGAATCCACTTGATAGAAAAGAATTGACTCCCACAAGTTGTCCTCTGACTTCCACACTTGTGCTATGGGCAGCATACACCCCCCCCCACATGCAGAATATATAATGTGAAAAATTAAATAATTAAAGGTAGGGGTAGTGTGATGGTTTGAATGAGAATGGGCCCCATAGGCTCTTATATTTGAATACTTGGTCCCCTGTTGGTGGAACTCTTTGGGAAGGATCAGACCTTGTTGGAAGAGGTGTGGCACTGCAGCAGCCTTTGAGGTTTCAGAAGTTAACTGTCAATCACAGTTAACTCTTGTTCTCTCTCTACCTTGTGGTGGTATCTCACGGTGTAAGCTCTCAAGATACTGCTCCAGCACCATGTCTGCCTTCTGCCATGATCAACACACACTGGCACCGCCATGACGGGCATGGACTCACCCTCTGAAACGGTTAAGCTCAAATAAACTCTTTTTATCTATGAGTTGCCTTGGCCCTAGTGTCTTATCATGGCAATTGAAAAGTAGCTCAGACAGGCAGTGATCCATATTTGTAATTCTAACATTTGGGAGGCAGAGACATGTTGAGACCAGCCTGAATTGTGTAATTAAATTTTGTCTACCTGACCTCCCTAAACACACACACACACACACACACACACACACACACACACACACACACTTAAAAAGGAAACAATAGTAATAGTAAGAAACCTGAACACTTAGCTTGGAGGTGGGGTCAAAGGTTTTGCAAGACAGTGAACCAATCACATTGACTTCATGAGCAGTTAACTAACAATAGAGCATCAGGAGGTAGAGGCAATAAAGAACGTGGAGGTGGGGGACTCCCTGCAATCTGGTGTCAGAGCATTAATAAAGTATGGAAAGAGAGCTGTGGGTGGAAACACGTGCGTAGAATAAAAGTCAGCCAGAATCTGCAAGTGAACAGAGAAACCTGGCTGACTACAAGAGTTTAGGGTGAAGTTTCTCCTACTGACTTTTGTCCTCCAAGAACCCTTGTTGGAGCTGGTTCTGACTCACAGCACGAGTCAAGAAGAACAGTACCGTGTTTGCAGAAAGGTACTCCGGTACACTTTGGGAACTCCAGACAGAAGGGATTACTGTGCTCCAAGTGGTAGTCCATGGGAACTTCATGGCGGGTGCATCCAGGAAATGCCACTGTTCTAGGGGCTAAATGTGACCTGGCCGTGAGAGACATCTACTGGCAACGATGTCAGCGCCTTCCTGGGTGGGGTGGCACACACTTGTAGTCCTAGTACTTGGGAGGTGGAGGCAGGATGACAGGGGTTAGAGGTCATCCTTGACTACCTAGGGAAGTCAAGGTCAGCCCAGGGTCCATGAGAGGGTGACTTACAAAGAAAAATGCATACTCCTTGAGGTGGAAAGCCAGGTGTTCACTGTGACATGCTTAGAGTGGTGTGAAAGGCCTTTCTAGACAGACCAACCCAGGCAAGAGGGACCACATCATAATAGAGTTTGCAGAGAGAACTTAAGAGAACTCAAATACTTTTGCGAAAGACAGTCTAGCCTCACACATCTCATGCTGACCTTGAGCTTTCTGTAAAGCTGAGGATGACCTTAAATTTCTGATCTTCCTCCCTCTATCTCCCAGTTCTCCAGCACTGTGACCACAGGTTGTTTTTTTAATGTATACAGGCATTTTGTCTGCACATATACCTGCAGACCAGAAGAGGGCATCAGATTGTGAGCTGCTGTGTGGGTGCTGGGAATTGAACCTAGGACCTCTGGAAGAGCAGCCAGCACTCCTAACCTCTGAGCCATCTCTCCAGCCCAGATCACAAGTTCACTTGGCTGCCATTGTCTTGTGCTGATGGACTGGTTATTTGTCTTCAAATCCTTCTTACGGGCCTTGCACATAATAACAACAATAAGACAACAGCCTTTGGCATTTGTGTATCAGTTTGTAGTGTCTTTTTTTTTTTTTTTTTTTTTTTTTCGAGACAGGGTTTCTCTGTGCAGCTTTGCGCCTTTCCTGGAGCTCACTTGGTAGCCCAGGCTGGCCTCGAACTCACAGAGATCCGCCTGCCTCTGCCTCCCGAATGAGTTTGTAGTTTCTTATGGGCCTTCATATCCCTTCACTATTTGCCTTTCCCAGGGCAATCCTGTGGTAAAATTCTGATTATTATATCATTTTGAGACAAGACATCTCTGCTCAAGGCTCTTGTCCCAAAGAGACTCCCATGCAGAAGGCCAGCAGCACTCTGTGAGTCTACCCAAGAGCTCCATACTGCTTTGTCAAATTGGTGAAATGCTGCTTGGCTTGACCGGTACCATCAATGTTTGTGGGTACAAGAAGGAAGGAACCAGCCTGGTTGGCTGATACGTCTTGTAGCCCCCCCCCCCTCATTATGTATTAATCAGTTCATTCTTGAAACAGACAAGCACTGGGGGCTGGCTCTGTTCCAGGACTAGGCTCCAGGAATACACAGGAAACGGCAGAATGCCACCCTTCAGTTAGTCACAAAGTAGAAAATATAAAGACTACACTTGCTTTTTTTCAAAAATAAACTTATTCATTTCATGTATGAGGGTGGGCTGGCATGTGTACACACGCACTAAATGCATGTGTGGTGCCCTCAGAAGTCAGAAGAGGGCATCTGGAGTGATGGATACTTGTAAACCACCATGTGTGGCTGGGAATTGAACCTGGAGCCTCTACAAGTGCTCTTTACCACTGAGCCATCTCTCTGGCCCCAAAGACTACACTTTAAAGAGTCATCCCTATGATTTGCAGGAAGGAATTTTGTTATGAAAAGCAAAAGGGGGCTGTGACATCTGTCTGGGATGCCAGCTAAGCCTCCCTTTTTATTACATTTATCATCTATTTACTTATTTAGTGTGTGTGGGGGGGGGAGGGGACAACTTGAGAGAGAAGACCATGTGGGTCTCACGTTGTCAGGCTTGGAAGAGAGCACCTTCACCTGCTCAGCCACCCGGCTGGCCTCCCCAGCTATGTTTTCTGAGTGTACACACGTTCTGAGCAGTCTTGAAAGGCAGCAGGAGGAAGCTAGGGATTCCTTTTTTCGTTTTCCTTTTCATTCCTTCCTTATGTAGTCCATGCCGGAGAACTTGAACATGTAGCCAAGGATGAGCTTGAAGTCCTCTCCTCCTGTGTCTACCTGAGTGCTGGAATTATAGGTATGGACCACTAGACCTGTAATTACGGAGAGCCAGGAATGGAATCTAGGGCCTTGCGCACGCCAGGGAAGCACTTTGTCAACCGAGCTACATTCTGAGATTCTAGTCAGGGTTCCTTGAGGGAGGACTGATGATCTCACGAAGCCTTGAAGTTTGCGGGACAGCGGGAGCAACAGTGGGGAGGAGAGGGAGGGGTCAGATTTGCTCAACTATATATACATTTTAGGAGAATGGGTGGCAGTGTTCGTTAGTTCAGGGCCCCTAAATCTAAATCTCAAATCTGTCCTTAATGAGCTCTGTGGCCTTGAACAAGTAACTTAAATTCTTAAACTCTCAGGGGCTGGAGAGAGAGATGGCTCGGAGGTTAAGAGCACTGGCTGCTATTCCAGAGGACCTGGGTTCAATTCCCAGCACCCACATGGCAGCTCACAACTGTCTGTGACTCCAAGATCTGACACCCTCACACAGACGTACATGGAGGCAAAACACCAATGCACATAAAATAAAAAAATAATTATTAAAAATAACAAACAGTTCTTAGACTCTCAGTTTATCTGAAGATCAAGACTGTCTTCACTTATAGTGAGTTGTGAAGATTATTAACCTCTTAGTGCAGTGTGAGGCTCAGCCAGAGCACTGGACAAATGGAGAAGGTAGTGTTTGTGGTGCTGGAGACGTAGCTCAGCACCGCCTGACATGCACGAGAGCCTGGCCCATCCCCAGCGCTGTAGAATTGTGTGTGGTGATGCATGGTTGTAATCCCAGCACTCCAGAGGTGGAGGCAGGAGGGCCAGGTCATCCTTGCTACATAGTGAATTCAAAGTTGACTTGAGACAAAGCAAGTCAGTCGCACCGCTCTGTTTGGGATTTCAGTTTCTCTGGTGCATTCACCCCACCCCCCAGATGCTTGCCTAGTCTAAGTTTACAAAGCCTGGCCCACATGTGTCTTCTCCAAACCTGAAGTCAGTCTTGGTGTGATGCCAACAGATGAGGAAGGCTGCTGCCCATGTCACAGGTGCAGAAACTCAGCCCAAACGCCAAACAACTGTGCTTGGTGTGACCAAGTTGCTTGTGATCCCAGTATTCAGGAGGCTGACAGACTGCTGTTAAGTATGAGGTCAGTCTAGTTATATGTGAGTACCAGACCAACCAGAGTTAACCAAAGCAAGACCTGGTCTCAAAAAGCCAACAAAAAAATGATTGTGGTAGCTCATTCCTTTAATCCCAGCACCCCAGAAGCAAAAGTAGGTGGATCTCTGTGCGTTCAAAGCTAGGTTGTTCTACATAGTGACCAGCATAGTGAGTTCCAGATTTGCTAGAGCTACACAGTGAGGGCATCTCAGAAACAAAACAGAACAAGATCCCTAGAAACAACAACAGAAAGCGAAAAAAACAAAGCACCCCACAAAAAATGGACTCATTTTTTGAAGAGTAGTTTGGCATTGTCAGCTGTTCAGACTCAAATAGTTAAGATCATTCCCACACAGAGCTTCCCGTTCAAGTATCTGAGGTGTACCTAACAGCATGCTGGCAGATCCTTCCAGGGAAAGCTCCTCTAATCAGGATGAGGAAACCAAACATGTTCCCCATCTGTCATCGCTGAGTTTATGGCTCTCTAAACACATCTGCTACTAAAGGCTGCAGGAGAGTAAACACCAGTGTGGGAATTGAAGGAGAGAGCCCCGAGCCAACACTGACCACAGTATGTGGGCTCGAAAAGCCTGTCTTGGTGGAAATGTTCCAGAGGTGCACCCCTTCAGCTGGTCTGAAGGTGCTCCCAGACTACGATTAAAACCAGTTCCAAAGTGTCACCTCTGTAGACCCTCCTGTGTGTAACCGTGGACACAGAGTGGGGTCGATCTACCTGTAGAAACCACTGACAGAGTCCTTTCAGGTGCACATAGTGGCTGTCTCTTTCCGTGGCTCTCATTAATGTTCAGTGCTAGACACAGGGCCGAAAATGTGTGTCTCATCTGATCCTCATGGCAAATCTGGGTGATCAAGAATTTTTCTTTTGAGACAAGGTCTTATCTTGTAGCCCTGGCTGGCCTGGAACTCACTGAGGTCCCTCTGCCTCTGTATCCTGAGTCCTGGGATTAAAGATATGTACCAGTATGCCTGGTTTAGGCTTCTTTCTTTTCTCCTCCTCCTCTTCCTCCTCCTCTTCCTCCTCTTCTAATTGTTGTTTTTGTTTTGTTTTTGAGACAGAGTTTCTCTGTGTAACAGCCCTGGCTGTCCTGAACTCACTCTGTAGATCAGGCTGCCCTCAACAGAGATTCACCTGCTTCTGCCTCCTGAGTGCTGGCATTAAATGCATGCACCACCAACGCCCAGCTCTGGTTTAGGCTTCTTAAAATTATTATCTCAATTTACAGATGAGGAAACTGAGCCCTGGAGAGAGTGAGTGACTTCTTTAATGACAGAATGTTAGGAGTTAAAACCAGGTCTGTGCATGGCTATCTCTAGTCTACCTATCAAGACTTTTATTTATTTATTTATTTATTTATTTATTTATTTATTTATTTATTTTTATTTTTATTTTTTTTTTTTGGTTTTTCGAGACAGGGTTTCTCTGTGTAGCTTTGCGCCTTTCCTGGGACTCACTTGGGAGACCAGGCTGGCCTCGAACTCACAGAGATCCGCCTGCCTCTGCCTCCCGAGTGCTGGGATTAAAGGCGTGCGCCACCACCGCCCGGCCTATTTATTTATTTATTTATATTTTTTTTCAGAGCTTTATTAGGAGGGAAAGGCAGGGAGGGGAAAGAGAAGAGCCAGGCCTGGAGAGAGAGAAAGATGGTGGGGGGCGGGGAAGAAACAGAGCAGAGCAAAGCAGAGAGAAGACTTCATTTTTTGAGACATTTTTATTTATGTGGACCAGCCTGGCCTCAAGCACACAGAAATCCACCTGCCTCTGCCTCCTGAGTGCTGCTACTAAAGATGTGCGCCATGACTCTCAGACAAGAATTTTGTTTTACCCTCCCGTAAAGATGGCTCTTTTGGCCAGGCATCGGTGGTGCACATCTTTAATCCCAGCACTAGGAAGGCAGAGCCAGGCAGATCTTTATGAGTTCGAGTTTATAAACCACCGTTTTCCTATGTGCCACGTCTGTCTCCCCTATGTCCAGAGGCGGTCCTTTGTCCTTCTGGGACAAATACCCCTTCCCTCTTTCCCTTGTCCCCTTCCCCTTCTCCATCATTCCCTATCTCCTTCACCACTGCATCCTAGCCCATTCTCACACAGACCTCCCCTTTTCCTCCTCTGAAAAAAATCACACCTGCAAGGTCATTTGCTGCTGTTTTTCTGCCTGAGTCGGAAAGCTGCCACTTTAACTTTTCTTACCTGCTTAATAAAGGATCTCTCTGTGAAAACAGGCGTTTGGGTGTGGTTTGTGCCTAACCCAGGGTCCAGGAAGAAGCCCCCACGGTTGGGGGGGGGGGTCTCTTTCACTCTTACCCACATCATAGAAAATACACATATTTCTAAATACCTGGGCCCTGCTTCAGCCCCTCCAACCAACCTTCACTGCTAATCTAAGCCTTTTGGAACATGACTTTTGGGTCATGTTCTGTCTTGATGGTCGCAGATGATGACTTGTTTGAAAGGAAGCTGGCTGCCTGGGAGACCCTGTGGACTTTTGCGAATCTGTGCTGTGGGGCTCAGCAAATGAAATGATGTGTGACTGGAGCAAGCTGAGGAGGGCACGGGTGGCCAAATGCTGCCCCCTCCCCCGCTCTACCGTGTGTGGAGCAGGCCGCAGAGGGTACTGGCGGGAAGGCACTGGTTTACTCACGAGGCCTTTCTTGGAAAGGAGCGGGCACAGTTCTAGTGTTTCTTTCCAGCTGGCTCATTCTGTGACCTTCAGAAGGTTCTTTCCCTGCTCCTTTGTTTCCCTCTGAGCTGTGAGAAACAGGGCTCATGATCCCGCCTATATTCTTCCTCAAAGGGAGGTATTATCAAACAAGCCCTAGGGCTGGGGCGGTAGCTCAGCCATTAGGAGCTGTTAACAGGGGAGAGGACCTGAGTTGGGTTCTCAGCACCAATGTCTAGGACTTGACAGCTGCCCGTAGCAGTCCAGGGGATCTGAACACGGTGCATGTACACATGGCTAAAGCCAAGCCAAGCCGCACCAGCCCTGTAGGAGTGCTGATTAAGTGGTGCAGGAGAGCTGGTGATCGCTAAGGCATCCTCTAGTGAGGGTTAGACGGAGGAGAGAAAATGGCAGCCAGCCCTGCAGACTGGAATGCATCTTAGCAGAAATGCATTCCTCGGAGGAAACAGACTGTCTTAGGCCTTCACTTTTGCAAAGAGACAGGCCATGGCTGGAATGGAATGCACTATGTAAACCAGGCTGGCCTTGAACTCAAGGGGCCCCTCCTGCCTCTGTCTTCCAAGTTCTGGTATTAAAGGCATGTGCCACCACTACCCGGCTTACCTGTGTATTTTTTATCTGTATCTTTGTCCTTTCTTTCTCTCCTTTTCTCTCTCTCTTTTGGAAATAGTGTCTCACGAAGTGCAAGCTAACCTGTAACTTGTTAAGTAGCTAGGATAGCCTTAAACTCCTAATTCTCCTACCTCAGCCTCCTGAGCATTGAGAGAACAGGCATGTGCTGCCATATCTGGCTTTACAGATGTATACATAGTTTTTAATAACATATTTTTATTAGTTCTTTAAGAATTTCATACAATATTTTGATTATATTCATTACTGACTCTTGCACCATCCACCCCCAACTCCCATCTCTTCCCAACAAGTTTTCTTTTCCTTCTTTTTGTTTTTTAAATTTCTCTTTCAGCCCTTCCATTATCAACCTACCAGGACCACATCCTTTTTTTTTTTTTTTTTTTTTTTTTTTTACAGAGCTGAGGACCGAACCCAGGGCCTTGCGCTTGCTAGGCAAGTGCTCTACCACTGAGCTAAATCCCCAACCCTTAGGATCACATCCTTAAACTGACTCTCTGGACAAGGCCGGCCTGGTCTACAGAGTGAATTCCAGGACAGCCAGGGCTACAGAGAGAAACTCTGTCTCGAAAAACCAAAAACCAAAGTCCCAGACTCTGTATTACAGAGTTTAAAAACCCAGGCATGGTGGCACAAGGCCTTTAATTCCAGCACTCAGGAGGCCGAGGCAGAGGCAGGTGGATCTGTGTGAATTGTAGGCCAGCCTGGTCTAAAAAATGAGTTCCAGGACAGCCAGGGGCTACACAGAGAAACCTTGTCTCAAAAAAACAAACAAAAAGGAGAAGGAGGAAGAGGAGAAGAAAAGGAAGAAAACTGACTCTTCCCAAGAAGCCATCCACTGTCCATAGCTCCTTACTTGGGGCAGGACCTACATATGTGTCTTTTATTGACGTGTGTGCTTGTGCTTCTGTGTGTATGTGTGTAGAGATGTGAAGACAACTTGTGGAAGTCACTTCTTGTACTGGGTAGCCATTCCAGCTTTGATCTGGAAATACCACCCCCTTTGAGGCTTCGGTAACTGTCACGCCTACAAGGTGGAGCCGAGAGAGAGGACCCCTGAAGACCCGAGATCCAGATGGGCTGGCTCTCTTGGTTCCTGGACCCTGGACACTGGAGGTAGACCGAGCAGAGTTCTCCAGAGAACACCGCCGGACTGCGCTACACCTTTCCCAGACCCCGTTACCTATCCCTTCACTTGTGAGTTACCCCACAAAATAAACCTCCCTTTTAACTACATGGAGTTGCCTTAATACTTAAACCAATAACTTCTCTTTTTACTGTGTGGGGCCTGGGGTTAGACTTGGGCAATCAGGTTTGGTGCTAAGCATTCTCCCCCCACCCCCCCCCCCCCCCCCCCCCGAAACAGGGTTTCTGTGTGTATTTTTGGTGCCTGTCCTGGATCTCATTCTGTAGGCCAGGCTGTCCTCGAACTCACAGAGATCCGCCTGCCTCTGCCTTCCAAGTGCTGGTACCAAAGGCGTGCGCCACCACCACCCAGCTGCATCAAGCATTCTTACTCAGCGTTATCTTGCCAGCCTCTACATATGTGTTTTTTAAATTAACAGATGCAGTGTATCTTATTATCTAACAAAACAGAAATCAGTTCTTCAGGAACCACAGGAGCTGAGCTTGTTCAGTTTATGATACATGCTTGACGAATAATATAGAATAATTATTTGTTGCAGATTTTTACAACAGAAGTGAAAAACACATTTGAGAAAAACATTTTAAGTGTTACTATGGACACCAGTCATTAAAATGACCTTATGACATGGCCTTTTCTGGTAGTTAGGATTGTGTAGGGGCTGCTGAGATGGCTCAGTCAGTAACGCTTTTACCTTATAGTATGAGGATCTGAATTCAATTTCTAGAACCTGCGTGAAGACTCCAGGCACAGTGGCATGTCTTTGTAACCCCAGTGCTGGAGAAGTGGAGACAGAGGGTCCGTAGGGCTCACTGGACAGTTAGTCTAGCACAGTTGGTGGGCTCTGGGCCACGGAGAGATGCTGTCTCAAAGGATGGTGTTCTTGAAAGTGATTCCTGGCTTTGTCCTCTGGCCTCCACACACAGCAAATACATGAGCGTGCATACATACAAGCATGCATACATATACGGCAAAAGAAAAAAACAAAATTGTGCAGCATTATATTCTATATAACATGCATGTTATAATTGTGTTACAGCTTTATTTTTAGAACTGTTTCAAGTATGTCTTCCCATATTTAGACTTTTTTTTGTTTTGTTCTGTTTTTATGTCTTATATATTTATTTTAAGAAAAAAATCCTCCCAAGATTTATTTCTTTGTTATGTGTATGTAAACGTACCAGGTGTGTGCCTGGTGCCTACAGAAGAAAGACAACTGTGTCAGATCCACTGGAACTAGAATTGCAGGTTGTTGTGAGATACCACGTGGGTGGTGGGAATTGAACCCAGTTCCTCTGAATGTGCAGCAAGTGCTCTTTAGCACTGAGCCATCTCTCCAGCCCCCTTGTTTTGTTTGTTTTAGTTTGGTTTGGTTTTGTTTTTTCAAGACAGGGTTTCTCTGTGTAGCCCTAGCTGACCTGTCTCTGTAGACCATGCTGCCCTTGAACTCACAGAGATCTGCCTGCCTCTGCCTCCCAAGTGTTGGGATCAAAGGCGTATGCCACCACTGCCCAGCTCAGCCCCCGATTTTAAAAGAAAGTATACAAATTATTCTTCTTTTTAAAAAATTAAAAACATTTTCTTCACGTGTATGCATATGTGTTGGTGTATGTATATTACCTCTGTGCTAATACCTTCAGTGGATAGAAAAGGGCATCATCAGATCCTGTGGAGCTGGAGTTACAGCCAGTTGTGAACTACCCAACATGGGTGCTGGGAACTCTGGTCCTTTGCAAGAAGAGCAAGCTCTCTTAACTACCAAGCGATCTCTCTAGCTTGCTAGTTCTTTTGATGGTTTGAAACAAGGTCTCATTTAGAGCAGGCTGGCCTGGAAGATACTATGTAGCAGAGAATGACTGAACTCTTGATCCTCCTGCTTCCCCACCGGCTAGAATGACAGGCTCTCACCGCCCTATTTGATGAATGCTTGTGAATTTAATGTTGCTGTTCCCTGTCCCACCTGCACAGTTTATTCAGCCAGTTTCCAATGGTCCAGCGTGTTAGTAAAATTCAATTCTTCACTACTACACAGGGCCTATTTTTAATCGCATGCGGATTCCTACCCGTCACAGAACCCATTTTTGGCTTGGCTCCCTCTACTGTCAGTTGATATATACCCAAGGAATGCCAACTCATTTTATTATTAGCTTGTACGAGACCGAATTAAGAAGGGACCACAAACGTTTTATTTTTAAAACCAGAATGTGCATTTATTTCAAAAGGAGTTTGGGAATGACTTCTGTAGAGAATGGCTGGAGTTGGGGCCCTTGCACTGTGGCTTTCATTGAACAGGCGACCCAGTGCAAGGGCCTTATCCATCTGTCTTGTAGTTTTCTATTGCTGTGAAGAGACACCACGACCAAAGCAATCTCTAAAAGATTCCTATGTGGTTGGAACGAGAGAATCTTGACGTGATCTCCCTGATGCAGAGGTGAAGGATGTCACTAACCAGTTCAGAGATCAGCCTGGGGACTACAACCTTGTGGAGATCACCTCTGCCAGCTCTCAGACTCACAAAGAACACGTCCTCTACAGGACCACTCTGAAGGACTGAGCAGTGTCTTTACTTAACCTGAGTAGGTGGCATCAAGTAGACTTGGGCAATCCTTTCCCACTCAAAAGCAGTAGAAAGCGTTCGAGACAAGGCAGAAATGGTGAAGACCTTCTCACCAAATAGAAGAATGTGTTTCTTTCTTTCTTTCTTTCTTTCTTTCTTTCTTTCTTTCTTTCTTTTTTTCTTTCTTTTTTTTTTTTTCTGTATAACAGTCCTGGTTGTCCTGGAAGTCGCTCTGTAGACCAGGCTGGCCTCGAACTCCCAGAGATCCGCCTGGCTCTGCCTCCCAAGTGCTGGGATTAAAGGCATACGCCGCCGCCGCCGCCGCCACCACCACCGCCCGGCACAACAATAAATTTTCACAAGCTAAAAGGCACACAGGAATCACTCTGTCTTATTGGGGATCTTTTGAAGATGTACTAGGGAAACTGAGTCCTGGAGACCTCTGGGGTGTAGCCTGGAGATTATGGCAGAGGAAGAAGATTTCCAGCCTGGAAAACGGTGTACCATATGTAGAAGCCAAATAGAAATTCCTTGGAGAGAGGTTGGGCCAAACTACAGTACCTAGTCTGACTTGGAATAAGATTTAAGATGAAAATGAAAGTGCCAGCTGCAGTCACATCTGGAAGGGCCTGACGACACTGCTTTTCCAGCTGGGGCTGGTGTGTTTGGAGACTGTGGTGGTAGCCGGCGGAGCTGGGCCGCTAACGTTGAACTTTAAAGACTGTTGCCAAACCCTGTTCTCTGCTTCCTGGTTAGCTGCTGCGATTGGCCACGCCTCCTTTTTTATTTATTTACTTCTATTTTACCTGCATGAATATCTGCACACCACGTGTATGCCCGGTGTCTGTGGAAGCTAGAAGAGGGTAGAGGGTCCCCTGGAACTGGCAAGTCCCTGTTGTGAGTGTTGGGAATCGAACCCAGCTCTTCTGGACTTCTGGAAGAGCAGACAGTGCTCTTAACCACTGAGCCATCTCTCCTGCACCCCCTGTTTTTTTGTTTTTCTGTCAGCACAAGCTGAAGTCATCTGGAGGGACCTCAGTTGAGAAAATGCCTCCATCAGATTGCTTATGGGCAGGGCGGTGATGGGACGTTTTCTTGATTAGTGATAGACATGGGAGAGCCCAGCTCACCCTGCTTTGTTCCACACACAACCCCAGCAGGTGGTCCTGGGTGCTATAAGAAAGCAGGCTGAGCAAGCCATGGAGAGCAAGCCAGTAAGCAGCATTTCTCCATAGCCCCTGCATCAGTTCTTGCTTTGAGTTTTTTCCTCCCTCCCTTTCCTTCTTTTTTTTTTTTTTCTTTCTTTTTTGGTTTTTCTGAACCGCGTTTCTCCGAGTAGCCATGGCTGTCCTAGAACTCACTCTGCAGACCGGGCTGGCCTCCAACTCACAAAGATCTGTCTGCCTCTGCCTCCCGAGTGCTGCGATTAAAGGTGTGCGCCACCACTGCCTGGTCTTGCCTTGAATGTTTGCCCTGACTTCTTTGGATGATGGGCTGTGACATGGAAGTGTCAGCCAAACAAACCCTCTCCTCCCAACATTGCTTTTAGTCCTGACGTTTTATTCTAGCAGTAGAAACTGCAGACAGGCCAGCTGCCTCACACGCATGCTGCCAAGCCTTCTCTGCCTGAATGTACTGAAACCCCTTGAAACTATGAATCAAAACACACCTTCTCCCCTACACTGCTCCTGTTAGGTATGGCATCTGCATGACTAGAAAAGCAGTATAGAAGCTGAGGGAATCTGACTCAGCAGGTAAACTCTTGCTGCGCCATCTCGAAGATGGGTTCAGATCTCCAGCACCCATATAACGCCATGGGTGGCCCATCTGTAATCCCAGTGCATGGGGACAAAGACAGGGGATCATACCCAGTGCCAACTGGCTAGTCTGACTAGCCGAATTGATAAGTGAGTTCAAGTGAGAGACCCTGTCTCATTGTATAAGGTGGAGAATGATGGAAGAAGACATCTCAATAGTCAATACTCAACATCAGCCTGTGGGCTCCACATGCATGCCCATTCATGTGCATGTGCGTTTACATGCATTTGAACATACATACTCATGTGTACATAACACACACACACACACACACACACACACACACACACACACACACAGTGATAAAAAGTTTAGGACCCCACAGCAATTAGCAAAAACCTAATGTGGAAGATGATGGAACCTTCAGGAAGTGGGGCCAAATGGGCTGTCCTTAAGTCACTGGGTGTGTGACTTTGAGCGAGATTGTAAAACGGTTTCTTCTTCTTCTCTCCTTTCTTTGTTTTCTTTTCCTTTTTCCGACTCTCCACCAGCACCCTCTCATGACACCCAAAGCAATGATTATGTCTGATATTGGACTCAGTCTTCCCCCAAAGAATCTTTGTTCTTTATAAGTTAGATATCTCCGGTTTTTGTTAAAATAATGAAAATGGAACACTGTTTCTTGACTCAGGGCAGGGTAAGCGTCTGCAAATATTTTACTATAGACAGTATTTGTGTAGCTGCAACCATCATACTGCTTTAGAGTTTAAATTAGGACTTGGGTTGAACATGTAGCTCAGTTGGTAGAATGCTTACCTAACATGCACAAAGTCCTGAGTTCCATCCTTAGCACCCCATAAACTAGGCATGTTGGCATGTACCTGTAAGCTCAGCCCTTGGGAGGCAGAGGCAGGAGGGTCAGCTATTCAAGGTCGCCTTGTTTATCTAGTGAGTTTGAGTTAGCCTAACCTACATGAGACTCTATCTTTTTTTTTTTTTTTTTTTGGTTTTTCGAGACAGGGTTTCTCTGTGCGGCTTTGCACCTTTCCTGGATCTCGCTCTGTAGCCCAGGCTGGCCTCGAACTCACAAAGATCTGCCTGCCTCTGCGTCCTGAGTGCTGGGATTAAAGGCGTGCATCACCACCACCCGGCTGAGACCCTATAGAAGGGGGTACTGAAGAGATGTCTCAGAGGTTAAGAGGGTTTGCTGCTCTTCCAGAGGACCTCAGTTCAGTTCCCGGGACCCATATCAGGCAGCTCACAACTGTCTAACTCTAGCTTTGAGAGACCCAACACCCTCTTCTGGCTCCACAGGCACCCTCATATGGCATATTCATATATTCTCTCATATTCTCCCCACCCCTTCTCTCTCACCCAGGCTGTCTTCAAACTCACGGTGTACCAAGGATGACCTTGAACTCCTGTCTTCCTGACTCCAGCTTCTCAGCACTGGGACTACACGAGTGTACCACCACATCTGGCCATGTGTCTCTCTCAATAGTGTGCCCCGAAAAGCCGTCTTTCCTTCAATGTGGTCTGTACATCTAGTTTTGTAGCCAGCTAGACAGACAGATTGACAGCATCTGCTACTTACTTCCACTGTGCCCGTAGGAAGTTCTCAGACTCTCAGATTTCCCATCTGAAAAATGACAGTAACTGTATTTCCCAAGTAGCAAGATTGCAGATAAAAATTCTGCAAAGTGCCTGGCTGGGCACAGGGGAGAGCTCCATAAAGAGTAGCTGTTGTTATGGCTATAATTGTCTTAATTTTTTACAAAGTGGTGTCTATAATATCATCATGTCTCTCGAGAACGTTTGGGACCTGTCTTTCCTATTGTCTTCTAGTTCTGAGATCTGAACTATCTATGCAAGTCAATCCTGCCTCTTAGAGACTGTTATTTCTGACTAAGTAGATTTCAGAGTTTGTTCCTTTAATGAATTGCATGATTCTAAGAACCGACAGCTCTTTGATGTAATTTGCTGGCAGATTATGCAAGAAATAAATATTGTATTGAAATCCCAAAGCTAGTCAGTTCTTGTCTTCCGGCCTCCTCCTCTCTCTCCCTCCTTCTCCTTACCTCCTCACTGCACCTCAGCTCTGCCTGCTCAGAGGTACAAGGCACCACCAGGGAACCATGACTTGTTTCGGATTCGGACCCAGAAACCCGGATCTCCAAGATGTCTGTGTACTTGTTGATCTTGGCCCTGGCATCTTCTCTTCCTGTTTCTGTGGTGTCCTCTCTAGCAGCAAACCTCTCCTTCTCTATGGTGTCTGGCACTATGTGGGAAGTACACTCTGTGAGCCAGATGGCCCAGGAGGGCAAACTGGGGTCAATCTGGATGACACGCGGGGCAGAGGGAAGTGACCAGGGCTTCCTCCAGCTAGAGGCAGGGAGGCAGATGGGGGAGGGCTCTGGGATCCCGTGGGACTTGGCTAGCTTGGCAGTACTCTTCTTGTCCTCTGTCCAAAAGATGCTCCTGGGAGCCAACCGGCAAGCTCTCTGTGTTCATTTTGTATCCTGGGAGTGAGCACAGAGGCTTGGCAAGGGAACACGAGACCCGTAATAATAATGCAGTTCTCTGACATTAAAGTCCCAAACTATTTTCCATGACAGCTTAAAATTAATCACCACGGCTCGCTGCCATAGATACCTCTCCTTTCTGCCGTGCCAGCATTAGGACAACTGTGAAGGCAGCCACATGGCTCCCAGGGAAAGACATGAAATCAGCAGAGAGGTTCCGCACAGCTGATTTTCTCCACATCCGCTTTTGTCCTGGTGAGGGGTGCTTTATGCTAACACAGTGCGCTAAGACACTGGTAATTGATCATGCGAACAAGCTGCCATTGACAATGGCGGTGAGATTATAAATGCATCTGGAGTTCTTAGTGACATTGATGAACCACCAGAGATGCCTGCTGTGCACCGGAATGCTCCGGAAGTTATTGCTCATGGTCTTTGAACTCACAGCAAGGGAGAAGAAAGAAGCCTCTGCACACATCACTTTGTCTTACTGACGGAAATGAATAATCAAACAAGCAAAGGCAACGCAGATAAGCTCAGAGTGCAATTATTCAGAGCAGAATTAGATTTAAACTGTTATTAACATTGTTTTTCAGTGCCAAGGATTGAATCCGGGCCTGTGCACACCAGACAAACCCTTCACCACTGAGTAACAGCCCTAGTCCCTGCTTATTTCATTATTTCTCTTCCAAAATTAATTCATTTTTATGCTGATGAATTCAAATTGTCTTGGAGGGTAAGTGATGACTGTGGAAATGGTCTCCTCACCCTTCTGATTTCTTAGTCCCTCTCTGGGGAGGTAACCGCTTTCCTGTGTTCTGTAACCTTGGAGGAGTTGTTCCTTTTTAATTTTTGAGACAGGGTCTCTTTATGTAGCACTACTCACAATGTAGGCCAGGCTGGCCTTGGACTCACAGTGATCGATCCTCTTATCTCTGTCTCCCAAGTGCTGGGATTAAAGGCATATGCCACCACGTCTGGCAGGAATTGTTCTTAAACTGGGCATGATGGCTCAGAACTATAATCTCCAAACTTGAGAGGTGAGGTAGGAGGATCAGGTATTCCAGGCTGTTCTTGGGTATATAGTAAGTTTGAGGCTAGCCTGGACTACAGAGTGAGTTCCAGGAAAGGCTCCAAAGCTACACAGAGAAACCCTGTCTCAAACAAACAAACAAACAAACAAAAAAGTCAGAAACAAAGAAATGACTTGTGTGCATACAGCCCATGTGTGTTGTGTGTTTTGATATCCCTCTGGGTTACAGCTGCTCTTTTAATTTCTCTACAGTATTTTATGGGCCATCTCTCCACAGCAGGATCTAGAGATCTGCAGTATAGTTTTGAATGGTACCTGGCATTTCTTGGTGTTCACTCATGTATCTGTATTGCTGACTCTGGCAATTTAGGGATTTTAGCTTGTTTGGTTTGCTATTCTAAAGAACACCAGCATCCATACATTCTGTACTTCTCTCTTTGTGTACTTGTACCTCCTTATCTGGACGGTAAGTTCCTGGAAGTGTAATATGCAGGTCCAAAGGTATGTGAAATTTAATTTCGGAATGTCATTGTGAAATTGCTTTCTCCATAAGCAGCAAACATACCAATTGCTTTGCTCTCTATAAACAATAAACATACCAAACCCATGTCACATACTGCATAAGAAAGATGGCTTAGTGGTTAAGAGCACTTGTTGTTTTCCTGGAAGTGCTGGGTTCAATTCCCAGCACCCACATATGGGTGTAAAAACTTCTGTAACTCCAATTCCAGGGGATCTGGTGCCCTCTTCTGACCTCTGAGGGCATCTGTACATACATGGTGCACATACATACATGCAGGCAAAATATCCAAACACATAAAATGAAAGGAGGGTGTGGGCGACTCTGAAACAGTGAATATCATTGGTTGAGGAAACACCTTTGTGTGTCTAAATTAGGAAGACATTGAGATACTGGCTATGTGGGCTCTGTTCTACTGTGGCTGCTCTACTTGGCATTAGAGTGAGCAGCAAGTCAGTGACTCATGCTGCGTGGTGACAGGGCTGCACGGGGAATGAGTTCTAAATATTTTAATAGGCAAAGTCTTGGGAGCGAAAGTTGATGTGCACAAGTGCACCATGAATGTTAGCTGATTTAAGGGAAAGGTGGCTTGTGAGAATACAGCTCCTGCTGGGAGTGTTCATGTTTTTTCACTTTGGGAAGTTGGGAAGCAGTGGCTAGAATTGCCATGGTTCTCAGTTCCTTCCTCCTACCAGCTCCTCACCCAGCCCCTCTAATTAACTAGGGTCCCCTAGAATGCAAGGTTTAGCTAAGCTATAGGTCAGAAGAACTTACAGCGTGTCTAGATGGGATGGGCCAGGCCGTGTCGAGTAGCTATCAAAGCTCGTGTGGCCTGTGACAACATCTTGGGCATGTCCCTGTGACCAATCAGTCCTGGGTTTTCAAACAGTCATTCTGGATCTGGTATGACTGAGTCAGGCAGTACGTCGTTTCCCTCTGGAGGTATCTTTGTTTGTCTCAGGGCATCAGACACCTGCTCAGTCTAAAATGCCCGTTGAGTGCTGGTTATTTGAGGCAGGGAGACTGGTTGCCGAATCCATCTGCTGCTGCTTTCCCACAGTCTCACGGCTGCTGGTAAAACTGGGCTCCCCTCACCCCCGAGGATGCCCATCATCTACGCTGGTGACGCTTGGACAGAGCTCTCAAGGGAGGGGGTACCTCGGGTTTGGACTCTGACTTTACAGCTCTCCCCTGTCTTTTCTAAAACTTATTTATTTTTAAATGCAAATGTTACATTTTAAAAGTTTATCTATTCATCTATTTGTCTATGGGTATGGACATACGTATGTCGTATATGTGTGTAGGTCAGAGGACAACTTGCAGGGGTCAGTTCTCTCCTTTCTCCATGTGAGCTCTAGGGATCAAACTCAGGCTGTCAGCCTTGGCAGCAAGCACCTATACCTGCTGAGCCATCTTGCCAGCCTCTCCTTTCCTCCCCTCCCCTCCCCTCCCCTCTCCTCTCCTCTCCTCTCCTATCCTCTCCTCTCTTCTCCTCTGCCCTTCCCTCTTCTCTTCCCCCTCTCCTGTGCACAAGTGTGCATTTGTAGAGGCCGGAGGGAGTATCGGGTGTCCCTGTCTATCACTCTCCACCTTATTCCCTTGAGATGGAGTTTCTGGCTGCACCTAGAGTTAAGCTGGCAGCTAGTGAGCCCCAGCAAGTTTCCTCTCTCTGCCCCGACACAGTGCTGGGATTACAGGCATGTGTACTGCCATGCTCCGCTTTTTATATGGGCTGGGGATTTGAACTCAGATCTCCATCCTTCACGGGAAGCGTTGTTATGCCCTGGGCAATATCTCAGCTGCCAGAGCTCTCTTCACTCACGCGTGATTAAGTGCTGTTCTGAAGCATGACCCCGATGCTGAGGAAGCTGGATCTGCAGGCGTTTCACGGCGGTAGCCACATGCCTGGTGAGGTACACGTGCAGCCGCGTGTGTCTCATTCTGCCTGGGTCTACTCCCACCTTTCTTTCAGGCATATTTAGTCACATCTGAGTCATTGATTGAGCATAGCCTTGAAGGATGTTCTGTGGAGCCATGTATGGATGGCTCCACAGCATGGGAAGTTCTAAAAATGAAAAGAACAAGGCAGCAGGAGAGAAAATAGCATTAGGTAACTACTCTAGATTTAGCAGTTAGGGTAAACCTCTCTAAGGAAGTGACATTTGAAAAACCTCAAACTTAATGGAAGGTTACAGGAACGCCACAAAACTCCAGTGTGGTCTTCCCTCCTATTCAATGGCCCTTCCTTCCCCCTTTTTTTTTTTTTTTTAATGTTATGAGATAAAGTACCTTATAGTCCAAGCCGGTCTTGACCTCACTATGTAGCTGAGGCTGGCTTAGAACTCTTGATCCTCCTGCCTCTGCCTCCAAATATAAGCCTAAGGTCGGCCTGCCTGCCTGTCTTCTTTCTTTCCTTCCTCTCTTCCTTCCTTCCTTCCCGCCTTCATTCCTTCTCTCCCCCTCCCCCTACTTCTTTTTCTGTGTCAGGATTGAACTTAGAGCCTCACCCATGCTAGACAATTGTGCTGACAGTCAGCGGCATCCTCAGCTCCCAGATAGTGACTTTCAACATTTTCTATCATCTGCTTCCCTCTCCACACCCCTGCTTTTCCTCCAGGGCACACACAAATCATGCTTGGTTATTATTATTATTTACATGTTATTTGTTTATGTGTGTAGGGATAGTATGCACATGCCATGAGGTGTATGTGGAAGTCAGAGGACAGCTTGCAGGAAGTAGTTGGTCCTCTCCTTCCGCCTTTACGAAGTCTGGTCTTGAACTAGTCATGTAGCTGAGGCTGGCCAAGAACTCCTTATCCTCCTGCCTCTCCCTCCCCAGTGGATTACAGGAGTGCATCATCATGCCTGCCTTCCAGGGTTACTTTAAAAATGAATGCAAATTGGTAATGAAAGACAGAAGTCACTGGCACACTAGAACCTTTGCAGGGGAATGGGGTCAAGAGAAGAGATGGGAGAAAGAAAAGTGATGAACAGTCTAGAGGCTGAAGAAATTTGAGGAGGTCCGGGATTGGAGATTGTGGTTGGAAATAACCCTAGGGGGTGAAGGGACTCTGTCTTCCTTACAGAAGTGGGTGTTGTGGAAGATGGGTATAAGGATTTGGTAGTGGAAAAGGCGTGGTCTGGGGGCTCCTGTGTTACATGTTAGGATGAAGCAAGCTGACCAGCTGAGAATGGAGGACGACATAGAGAGGTTGACATAAAGCTTCTGCGGTGAAGAAAATACTAAAAGTCACATCAAAGTTGGGTGTGGTGTCTCACACCTGTAATCCCAGCACGTGGGAGGCAGAGGGAGGAGTGCCTCAAGTTCAAGGGCATCCTGGTCTACAGAGTTAACTTCCAGGCCAGGACTGCATGGAAAGACCCTCTCTTAGCTGGGCAGTGGTAGCGCATGCCTTTAGTCCCAGCACTCGGGAGGTGGAGGCAGGTGGATCTCTGTGAGTAGGAGGCCAGCCTGGTCTACAGAGTGAGTTAAGACCCTCTCTTATAACCAGCTGATTAAACAATCATGAAATAAACAGACATAAGCATGTACTTGTTTATTTCTACTTTTACACATCTTTAAGACTTATTGTTTATTTATGTGCACATACATGTTGTGTGCGTACACATGTTACAACTTGAGTATGGACAGCAGAGAAGGACTCGTGGGTTCTCTCTTTTTTTTTTTTTTTTTTTTTTTTTGTTTCGAGACAGGGTTTCTCTGTGAAGCTTTGCGCCTTTCCTGGAGCTCACTTGGTAGCCCAGGCTGGCCTCGAACTCACAAAGATCCGCCTGCCTCTGCCTCCCGAGTGCTGGGATTAAAGGCGTGCGCCACCAACGCCCGGCGGGTTCTCTTTTTAAACTGTCACATAGGTCTGGGGTATTGAACTCAGGTCATCAGGCTTGGCAGAAAGTGCCATTACCATGTTTTCCTTTTCTTTCTATTATTATTATTATTATTATATGTGTATGGGTGTTTCATCTGCATATGTTTATGCATCATGTGCATGCCTGGTACCTGTAGAAGTCAGAAAAGGACACTGGATTCCCTGGACTGCTCTGAGTTGCCATGTGGGTGCTGAGAATTGAATCAGAGTCCTCTGCAAGAGCATCCAGTGCTCTTAATCACCAAGTCCTCCATTCACCCAGCACCCCACATTTTTCTTAAAAGAGCTTAGAGCCTTTACCAAGGGTTATATTGTTCATATTCGTCTATCAGTGAGTGAAAAAAATGAGGATTAGTTAAAATTGAGCTACCTTGCTCAGTGATCCAAGGAAAGCCATGGAAGAGATGAGGAAGAAGCCTGGACACTCAGTGTTTCCATTTCTATTTACCAGTTCGTGTCTCCATGGAGAAAAGCTCAGAAAACTCCAATCAAACAGATGCCAAACCCATGCTCTATTCCTAAAGATGCACATGGGCCGTGTTCATTAAGGCTGGCAATGCTTTCAGAGAGCCTGGCATGATGTGGGTGGGGGCGTGAAAGACAAGATAATTTTATATTTGGAAAGCCTCTTATCCCACCTTATGAGAGGCTGAATCCAGTGTAAGTTTGGAGCTTTCTTGGTGGGAATTTTCTAGAACACACTGTCTGCAGAATCTCTGGGCCTGGCTGGGTGGAATCCTTTTCTATCCCTCTGTTTTCTCTTTGTGGTACAGACCACCAAAGATGACCTCAGCAGACCGCGGTGGGGCACATCTGTAATCCTAGCACTCAATAGGTGGAAGTGGAAGTTCAAGGCCCTCCTGAACTATGTGACAAGTTCATAGCCAGTCTGGGCTACATGAGATCCTGTCTCAAATAAACAAAAGCCAGAACTTGCTCTTTGCCAGCTTGCCCACACTCTCACTGGCAACATCATCTCTCCTGTTGCTGTGACATCCATTCTTTGGCCAACATTAGAACCAACTTATTTGGGATTTCAACATATACTAAAGACTATATCAGCTTTCCAGGAATCCTCCAAGGCTCCAGTACCAGGTTGGGACTGCAGAGACAGCCAGTCTTGTGGACTGGATTCTCAGACTCTCTAGTGTGATAGAGCCCTTGTTGGACTATATGGACTGCATACTCAACTAATCAATCCACATGTGTGTGTGTGCGCGCGCATGCCTGCGTGTGTGCATGCATGTGTGTGTATGTGTGTGTATTTTATTAGTTCTATTCCTTTAGGCTTGGGGAAGGTGTTGGATACTTTGGAACTGGAGATACAGATGGTTGGGAGCCACTGTGTGAGTGCTAGAAACTCAAGCCGAGACCTCTGCTGTCTTAGGGTTTCCTTTGCTCCTAAGAGACACCATGACCACTACAACTCTTGAAAAGGAAAGCATTTAATTGAGTGGCTTACAGTTTCAGAAGTTCAGTTCATTATCATCATGGTGGGACCTGGCAGCGGGCAAGGCAGACATGGTGCTGGAGAGGTAGCTGAGAATTCTACATCTCGCACATGTGACAGGAAGTGAACTGAGATACTAGGTGTGGCTTGAGCGTATATGAGACTCAAAGCCCACCCCCACTGCAACACTACTCCAACAAAGCCGCACCCCCTAATAGTGCCACTCTCTATGAGTGTATGGAGGCCAATTACAGTCAAACTTCCACATCTGCAATGCATCAAGTGTTCTTAATGACTAAGCCATATCTCCAGCTCTAATTCTGGGACATTTTTCTCACTGTTCTGTTTAATGATGTACCCCCAAATACATCAAGCAGTGATGCAAATATAATAGGTGTTCAATAAATATTTTGAATGAATGAAGGAGTGTGCATGGTATACTTCCTCCCCACTGTGCACCCAGGGTAGTGTTGACATCTCAGACGCACTAAATTATTTGGTATTATGCTTATATGTGAATATATACCAGGTGCATGCAAGTGCCCATGGAGACCAGAAGAGGACGTCAGATTCCCTGGAGCTGGAGTTACAGGCAGTTGTGAGCAGCCCACCATGGGTATTGGGAACAGGACTCAGGTCCTCTGCAAGAGCAGTGTGTGTTCTTACCACGAAACCATCTCTGCAAACCCTCACTCAATCAATTCAGACCAATGAACTTCTAAGAGGTTGAATAGGAAGTCATTGGCAACTAAAGTGGAAACAGACACTCTTCATTAGATCCTGGAAACACTCCCAGCAAACAAGCACTCGAGTCTTGATTCCTACAGGCGGGAAAACCAGAGCCCTCTCAGTATCTGAAAGCTTGACAAACAATTTTGCCTCCCCGTGTGATTAAAGTATTACCTGACCCCACCCCCTGGAATGGGAGAGAGAATTCATTAAAGTCTCATCAATTTGGATTTATTTTCAGAGTGCAAAAATCAATCTGTCATCCTTAGAACTCGCTTGAACTCTCACACCTGAGCCGTTTGGTCATGCAGATTCCTCCTGGCCCGATTCCTTTTAGTAATTGAGGTTGAGTCCGCCTCATACACAGTCCCAGCAGGATAGCTGAAGCCACGCCTAGCTTGAAAGGAGGAAGGCTGTGTGGTCTTTACGTGAGGGGTCGAGAGTATGAAAGACACTTGCGGAAAAAAATTCATTTTTAGGCTTAAATCTCTAAACATCACATTTATTTAGTGCGTGCATGTGTGTGTGTGTGTGTGTGTGTGTGTGTGTGTGTGTAGGGGGAAGCATGTATATGGAGGTCAGGGGACAATTCGTAGGAGTTGGTTCTCTCTCTCCACAATATAGGTCCTGGGATTCGAACTCAAGTTGTCAGTCTCTGTGTTGAGCCCCTTCACCTGCTGAGCTACCTCACTGGCCCTGTTTCTTTTTAGGCCTTTATATCTATGTTGATGTAATGCTTATGGGAGTTCATCTGTTTTCCTTATGGCTCCGTCTATGTAAGGAAAACTGTGATTTGGGTTTCAGTGGTGAGAAACCCAGAATTCATTCATACCAAAGCCCCGAAGCACTCATGCCCTTCAGCTATTGCTGCTTTCCAAAGTTCTGAGTCTCAAACAACAGCCATCACTAGCTTCGTAATTAGCTTATTAGTGATGTTTGCTGTTCTTAATTGGACTCCCTCTCACTTTCTCCCCCTTCCCACCGTGCTGGGGCCTGAACCCAGAGGTCTCACACACACTGCTTCTGCCAGTGAGCTGTTTTCTAAGTCCTGTAATTGGACTCCCTATGCATTTTCCATCAGCTGTGGTGTGCTCCGGCTGACTGGCTTCATGGAGGCAATACAGCTCGTGTGTTTTATTAGCCAGCAGTCTAGCCCAAGCTTACTTACACGGCGGCAACAGAATTCCAAGAGGATGGATCTCTTACTATTTTATTGTGTGTGGGGTGGCGGTGAATGTGGCCTTCTGTGGAGGTCAAAGGACAACTTTTGGAACCAGTTCTCTCCTTCCACATGTAGGATCCTGGAATTAAATTCAGGCGTGACAAGTGCCTTTCTCTCTGAGCCATCGGGCTGCCCAAGACAGTGAACCTGTTGAAGCTCAGGCTTAGTGTCTGATTCTGCCCACTTTGTTCTTTTAGATAAAGAGGTCATGAGAAGCCAGGTACTGTGGTGCAGGTCTGTAACCGCAGCACTTGTTAGATGGTGGCAGGATGATTTTGAATCTGGGCTGGGCTACACAGCAAGGCTTTGTCTTAAAAACAAACAAAAAAGAAAGAGTTCGGGTGATAAGTTTACATTGAAAAAGGGAGACAAGATTCCATCTCTGAGAGAAATGCCTAGAATGGCACCTCTTCAAGAAAGGGTTGAAAAATCCAAGAATTTACTATAGTGCTTGATCAGCTAAAGGAGTTCTCTTTAGATTTTTAGATTTGTGTGTGTGTGTGTGTGTGTGTGTGTGTGTGTGTGTGTGTGTGAGAGAGAGAGAGAGAGAGAGAGAGAGAGAGAGAGAGAGAGAGAGAGAGAGAGAGAGACGTGTGAAGGTCCTCTTGGAAGCCAGAAGAAGGAGCTGGAGTTATAAGCAATTGTATCTGGTGTGGGTTCTGGGAATTAAACTCTGGTCCTCCGCGGGCAAGAGCTCTCTTAACTGCCGAGCCATCTCTCCCAGCAGAGATTTCTCTGTTTCATAGCAACTCCCCTTCCCTGGATGTCTGATGTATTTATGGTCCTTGACATTGTTAGCATTCAGGCATCTGTACTGGCCTGTCCTTAGGGTCCTGACAGGGTACATCCTCAGCTGCAGCCACTAAGAGCTCTGTGCATTCGCTAAGTTTCCATATAAAAGGCGGGCCTTGCCCACCTCCCATCTCTTTCTCTTCCACTGCTCTGTCCCCAGGAACCGGTCTCTGCCCCCTTCTCTTCTTCCTCTTCTTCTTTTCTCCTCAGCTCTTGTTTCCCCAGTAAACCCTCCACATGAGTTCTGTTGTGTGGTGTGACTTTCTGGGGCCCCTTGGCTCCAACCCGCCAAAGTCACCTTCCAGTATTTTAAAATAAATTATAACAGGCATTCCAGGAATCCACTCCCTATCTACCCCTCATTAGAAAACAAACAGGCTTCTAAGTGATAATAATAAAATGTAACAAGACAAAATAAAGTAAGACAAAACAAAAACTAACACATTGGAGTTGGGCAAGACAAACCAACAGAAGGAAAAGAGCCCAAAAGAAGGCACGGGAGTTAGAGACCCACTCTTCGCTCACTCAGGAATCCCATAAAAACACTAAACTGGAAGCCATGATACATATGCAGAGGACCTGGTGTAGATCTGTGCAGACCCTGTGCATGCTGCCTCAGTCTCTGTGAGTTCATATGAGTTTTGGTGTCCTCCATCCCCTCTGGCTCTTAGACTCTTTCCGCCCCCTCTTCCATGGGGTCCCCTGAGCCCCGAGGAGAAGGATTTGATAGAGACATTCCATTTTGGGCTGAGTGTTCCAAGATCTCTCACTCTCTGCATAACGTCTGGCTGTGGGTCTCTGTGTTTGTTCCCATCTGCTGCAGGAGGAAGCTTCTGTGATGATGGCTGAGCAAGGCACGGATCTTTGACTCTAGCAGGATGTCATTAGGAGTCATTTTATTGCTACATTTTGTTTGTTTTTAGAACAGTAGTATTTGGTTTTACTGTAGGTCCTTGGGCAATTTAGTCTCTGTTTTTTTTGCTGTTGTTGTTCTGGTTTTTTGAGACAAGGTTTCTCTGTGTAGTTTTGGTGCCTGTCCTGGATCTCACTCTGTAGACCAGGCTGGCCTCGAACTCACAGAAATCCGCCTTGCTCTGCCTCCTGAGTGCTGGAACTAAAGGCATGCACCACCACTGCCCCGGCTCAGTCTCTGGTTCTTGGTAGGCACTTAATACCATGAATTTGCCTCTTAGAACTGGCTTCATCATGTCACATAAGTTTGGATATGTTGTATATTCATTTTCACTCAATTCTAAAAAGTCTTTAATTTTTTTCTTGATTTCTGTCCTGACCCATTTTTCATACAATAGTGAGTTGTTCAGTGTCCATAATTTTTAAATTTTTTGTTGTTTCTTTTATTGTTGGTATTTGACTTTAATCTGTGGTGGTCAGATAGGATGCAGGATGTTATTTCAATTTTCTTGTACCTGTTGAGACTTGCTCTGTGTCCAAGTATGTGGTCAGTTTTGGAGAAAGTTCTGTGAGGTGCTGAGAAGAAGGTATATTTTTTTTGTGTTTGGGTGAAATGTTCTGTAAATATCTGTTAGGTCCATTTGGTTTATAACGTCGGTTAGCTCCAGCATATCTTTGTTTAGTTTTTGTTTGGATGACCTATCTATTGCTGAGGATGGGGTATTGACATCTTCCACTATCAGTGCATGAGGGTCAATATGTGATTTAAACTGTGGTGGTGTTCCTTTTAAGAACTGGGGTGCCCTTGTGTTTGGTGTATAGATGTTAAGAATTCCAATGTCAACCAGGCATGGTGGTGGATTCCTTTAATCCCATCACTATGGAGGCAGAGGCAAGTGTGTCTCTGAGTTCAAGGCCAACCTGGCCTACAAAGCCAGTTCCAGGACAACCAGGGCTACAAAGAGAAATCTGTCTTGTTAAAAAAAAAAATTGCAGTGTCTTCTTGGTGGATTTTTCCTTTGATGAGAATATAGTTTCCTTCCCTATCTCTTTTGATCAGTTTTGGTTTGGAGTCTATTTTGTCAGATATTAAAATGGTAACACTAGCTTTGTTTGTTTTTGCTTTTTTTTCCTAAGGCAGGGTTTCACTGTGTAGCCCTGGCTATCCTGGAACTCACTTGTAGACCAGGCTGGCCTTGAACTCGTGGAGATCCACTTGCCTCTGCCTCCTAAGTGCTGAGATGAAAGCCAAGTGCTACCACCACCTGCCACCAGCTTACTTCTTAAATCTATTTGCTTGGAATTGCTTTTTCCATCTCTTTATCCTGAGGCGATGTCTATCCTTGATGTTAAGGATATTAAGGTGATGTTAAGGATGTTAAGGTGATGTCTTATCCTTGATGCAGCAGAAGGATGGATCATGTTTTTGCAACCATTCTATTAGTCTGTGTCTTTTTATTTGGGAATTGAGACCACTGATTTCGAGAGATATCCATGAGCAGTGTCCATTGATTATTTTGTTGTTGGTGGTGGTGGTGTGCGTGTGTGCGTGCGTGCGTGCGTGTGTGTTTCCTCTCTTTTGTTTTGCTGGTCTGGGATTATTTATTTCCTGTGTTTTCCTGGGTGTAGTTAGCCTCTTTAGGTTGGAGTTTTCCTTCTAGCGCCTTCTGTAGAGCTGGATTTGTAGATAGCTACTGCTTAAATTTGGTTTGATCATGGAATGTCTTATTTTCTCCATCTATGTGATTGAAAGTTTTGATGTGTACAGTACTTTGGGCTGGCATCAGTGGTCTCCGTCCAGCCCCTTCTGGCTTTTAGAGTCTTCATTGAGAAGTCAGATATAATTCTAATAGGTCTGCCTTTATATGTAACTTGGTTTTTTTTCTTCGCAGCTTTTAATATTCTTCTTTGTTCTATACATTTAGTGTGTTGATTATTGTGTTCCAAGGGGTCTTTCTTTTCTGGTCTACTCTGTTTGGTGTTCTGTATGCATCTTGTACCTTGATGAACCAAGGTATCCATTTCTTCTATCTTGTTTCCGATGCCTGAGATTCTCTCTTGTATTCTGTTGGTGAGGCTTGCCTCTGAGGTTCCTGTTTGAGTCCCTAAATTCTTCATTTCCAGATTTCCTTTAGTTTGGGTTTTCTTTATTGATTCGATTTCCACTTTCAGGTCTTGAACTGTTTTATTCATTTCCTTCCACTGTTTGTGTGTGTGTTTATAGATTCCTTTAAAGGTTTTGTTTCTTCTTTAAGGACCACTATCATATTCACAAAGGCTGTTTTGAGGTCTTTTTCTTGTGCTTCAACCATGTTGCAATACTCGGGAGCTGCTGTGGTAGGGTTGCTGGGCTCCAGTGGAGGCATACTGTCCTGGCTGTTACTGACTGTGATTCCATGCTGGTGTCTAGATAGCTGGAATTGGGTAGACTGTAATTCTAGGTGCTGATGTCTGGGCTTGTCTTTGTTGGGTAGGTGTTTTGGCCCTTGGTTTCTGTTTCCTCTCTGGTTCTTAGGAGAATGTGGTGTCTCTATGTTTCATGGTAGGAAATTCGTTTGGGGTCCTGATAGGTGGGACCACTTTGAGTCTGCACTGCTATTTGGTTCTAGAATAGTAAATAAAGACAATTGAAAAGTGGAATGTTGGGGATGGAGAGTAGACTCAGTAGTTGAAAGTGCTTACTACTCTTGCAGAGGATCTGGATTTGGTTTCCAGCACTTACAGCAGGGACTCTCTTCTGACTTCCACATAGACAGACAGACAGACAGATAAAGAGAGCTTTTAAAAGAAGTGTAAAACTAGAGGTTGGGGTTTATCTCAGTGGCAGAGCACTTGGTTAGCCACTGTAGGACCCTGGGTTCTGTCTCCAGCACTGGAAAATCAATAAAAAAAAAAAAAGGCAGGGAACTTGATTTGTTGATACTTTGTCTTTTACCAGTGCAAGTAGTAATTATAGTGTGCGAATTACACTTTAATATGCATTAACAGAATTTAATTTACATATTTATTTTGTATGCCCTAATTTGCCATCTGGACTCCAATACATTGCACATACATGGCTAGGAAGACCTTGGAGGGGGTCATTCACATTGTTATGAAGAGTCACTGACAGTGTCGCAGGCCATTCAGAATGATAGGCAGTTGTTCACTTGTTGCTCAAATATCTATTGAACCACTGTTTGGTCTTTCCAGTCTAAGGGAGGAATACAAACAGGCAATTAGAAAGCATATGGCAGTTGTGACTTCGTCCTGCACATGGTTCTAAGAGACTGAAATAGGAGCCGATAACTAATGTCATTTTGGGAGGCAGCCAGACGAACTTGAGGGAGGCTTTTCACCCAAGCAGAGAAGTAAAGCATGAGCAGGAGGTGGTGGGCCAGGTGTGGAGGTTTAGAGGAATGTACTGGACACTGGAAGTCTCAGAATGAGCGGAGTCTAGAAACCAAAAGCAGTGTGAGGCTGGGAGTAGACTGCGGGGGGAAAACCAAGTTTAGAGCCTAAATGGCTTTGCAATCCAATTAGGTCCCTGGACTTTAGCTGGAGGGCAAGGCAAAGCCCTCAGGGGAAATCACAGAATTAGATTTGCTTCTCCAACAATCACTCTTGCTGCAGCATGAAGAATGGATTGAGCAGGGCAAGGCCAGAGCAGAGAGAGCAGGTAGCAGGCCTGATGTTAATCCTGGGAAGTTTGCATGGTTATGAGCTTGGAGAGTGGTGACAGGAGCCACAGACGGGGTGTCTTATAAAAGCGGAAGTTTGGTTTGCACAGTTCTAGGGGCTGGAAGTTCAAAGTCAAGGCAACATTTGACAGGATACCTGGCGAGGGGCCACTTTGTGAAATACCTACATCTGAATACAGCTGATGGATGCGAGTGAGGAAAGAGGACATCAAGCTAATTGTTTTTCTAGTTCCAATTATGTCACAGTTTTTTGTTTTTGATGGTGGTTCAGTGCATAAAAACATTCCACAGTGAAAGTGTAAAATCCAGTGTGTAGTTCTGCAGTTTCAGAATCTCTTTCAAACTGTACAGAGAAAGTTCATTGAAATGTACAGTTTGGGTACTGGCTAATTTTGATGTGTGGTTTGTTGTTGTTGTTACAGGCTTTTTGGGGGGGTTTTTTTCAAATTTTTTTTTAAAAAAATAAAGTTTATAAAATTTTTAAAAATTTCAAAATAGACAGCATTCTCTTGCTATATGACCGATGGCAGAGAGAGGGCTACAGAACCATCTTGGTGCCCCCTGACACCAGCTTTGAGATAGGAGCTTGCTATGCATTCCCAGACAGCCTGGTAATGACCACGGAGCCCAGACTGGCTTTAAGAAGATCCTCCTGTCTCAGCTTTTTGGGTGCTGGGATTACAAGTGTACAGCACCATTCCACCCTGGGGTATCCTTTATAATGGCTCTGCCCACCCCTACTTAATCATCTTCTAGAGGCCCTTCTAGAACCATCACATTGTAGATTAGGATGTCAGCAGAAACTTTAGAGGGAGCAAACATCCAGTCTATAACGAAACACCTACTAGTGGATCAGGACAGAAAAGAAGTGAATTGATTACAGAAACATTAATAAGATAAAATAGGTGAACCCTGCTGATTGCTTGCATGTGGGGTGGGAACAGGGGAGCTTACTGATTCCATTGGCTGAGGAAGGAAGCCGGAAGGGGAGGGAGCAAGCTTGTCAGGGTGACATGGGGAGGCCTATGGAGACAAGTCTAAACAGGCGGGAAATGATACCCTGTGATCGAGCATGTTCTGTGGGCCTTGTGCTGTCCGGTGTCATCTCATTTTATTCTCAAAATAATAAGTCACAGTAATGGAGCCTCCCACCATCTGCCAGGGGCTGTGCCAGGAACTTCGAGTTTAATTGACAGATCTACCCTGATACTTGATGACCAAGGATCTCTCCTTATCCCCCATGTTATATATAGATGAGGTGACTGAAACTCACAGAGGTTGTCATCCAGCAAAGACTCACAGCTAGTGAGAGGTCCCGTCAATACCGGAACCAAACATCATCACCACCACCGCCGCCGCCGCCGCCGCCGGCGTCGTCGTCGTCGTCATCGTCGTCGTCGTCGTCGTCTTCATGGTGGTTATTTTTGAGACAGTGCCTCTTATTATCCTGATCTTGCTTGAAACTCATCTTGTAGCCAAGGAAGACCTTAAACTTCCGGTCTTCCTGCCTCTACCTCCTAATGCTGGGGTTCCAGGACTAGATATTGCCAGGCAGGTACTCTATCAGTTGAGCCACATTCTGCTTTTTGAGACTGTCTGAGTCTCAGTCTGACCTAGAACTCGCTGTGAAGCCAAAGAGATCAAACTCTTGACCTCCTTGCATCTCTCACCCAAGTGCTGGGATTACAGATGTGCACCATCACATCTGGCTGGGAGAACCAAACACTTTTCATCCCGTTGCTTCCGTGCTGAGTGTCCAGAGCCCGTGGGATTTCCAAGGCTGTAGATCTCCGGGGCTAGTGGGGGTTTTAAGACGGAAGCTTGGGAAATACATGTGGGCTGGGAATGTAGGCATGTCATTGTTCAGCTTCCCTGGGCTATTTAAAGCTGCCGAGGGAATGAGCTGTGCAGAGGAAGAAGAAAAGAGGGCTCTCGTGGAAACTCTGAGAATCCCTAAAGCTCATGG
>CABHPP010140658.1:6557-52796 GCA_902168425.1 Peromyscus attwateri | reverse complement strand
CCTTGTCTGCTTTATCCCACCTATACTTTCTGCCTGGCTACTGGTCAATCAGCGTTTTATTAAATCACTGTACAAAAACATTATTTCACAGCAGTGTGTATTAAAATCTCACAAATTACCAATAAGGTAAAGCAAACCACATAAAGAAGATCCACCTACCACTCCTCTGCTTCATGGATGTATGTTGGCAGTTTTGATTGGTTAATGTTTATAAAGCATTTTGAAGATGAAACATGCTAAATATTATCTAACAGCATGGTAAATGCAAATTTGTCGAGTCTTATGAAATTTAGTAGAAATTAGGGAATGAAAAACTACTAACAAATATAAAATTCTCAACATAAATTTTGCATGTATATAGAAAGGCCATTTGGGAGAGGGAAGATTTTCTCAAGGACAGAGAATCAAGCCAATCTGTACCCCACTCCTACCTACCTCCTGTCAATACAAGGCTATAGAAATATTTAATTTAAAGTCTGAAAAATGATGCACTCTGTAACAGCATGTAAAGCCAGTTTTTTATTAAACCTAGATGATGACTATACAAAAAATGCAAATCACAGTAAAACAAACTACAGCACATTCAACCCTGCTCTTTTCTTAGTGGAACAATTAGGATGCACCTTACTTTGGCAGGTTTGGGTAGTTCCTAGCACCGGGCAATTTCACCTGTCCTTCACTTGTGAAACTGAAGAATATTAAAATCATTTTGATTCATCCCAGAAGTACAAATAATCCAAATTTCTCCCGTTGCTGTTTTTGAATTGCATTTTGAAAATACTTACACTCTTCTCTATTGATCTTAGTTATGTGCAGCCTAAGAGTCTTGCCTGGCTTGATTACATTTTATACAAAGGGAAAAAGACATACACTACCACATTTCTGTCCAGCTTGTCTATCAGAAGGAGGATTTGGATGCAATATCTTGAACCTCATCGCTTTGTCAACTAATATTTACTTAAAATACATACAATATATAAACTAGCCATCCTATTTAAGACCCAGAATGATGGCCTCAATTCCAGCACAAGTTTCCAATTAGGTCAGGATGTGAACCCAAGTTTACTGAGTTTATCAATCATTGACCAAAAAAAAAAAAAAAGTATCTAAGGAACAGTCTTCCTTAAAGATTATTGGGAGGACAACAAGGCACGGCAAATGAAACTGAATTGCAAACATAAAGAATAGAGGAACTAGAGGGCAGGATGGAGAAAATGCAAAGTCAAATGCACTCAGACGAGACAAGAGCCTGCATGACAAAACACGTTAAAGAGAACCCAAAGTCACCCTTTCAACTGCTTTGACAGTAAATGTTTCAGCCGCTAAAAGTGAAAGCAGAGCTTTGGATGTCATTGTCATCTATAACCTCACTTTGTATTAGCAGGACTTATAGGATTTCTTCATTTCAAAGCAGGCCTGAGAAGACCTCACCTCTGTGAATTATGTTAAATAAATATGGCGTAATGAATAAACTACAGATATCATTACATTGTCCGATCTCTAACAAATTAGGTTTTTAAGGCTCAGTGATTTTTAATTTATCAAGCAATCAGGTTCCCATGACAAAATAAATGGAAATTACAGCAATTTCATATTACTGATACCTTGAAAACTTAGCAGCTAAGTGAACTTTCACGGGGATGTTTTGTTTTATTTATGAAGAGTAGAATGCATAGGATAATCAGCTTTTCCATTTTTTAAAGCATTGAGTTCTGAAGATCAAATGAATGTAAATGGGACTTAAACATGCTGCAAGCTCTACAAATATTAGGTTTTATAAGGTGCACAGAATGACGGAACTCCTTTGGAAAACGACAAAATACTGATTTGAATTTAAAAACCAGCCATAATTGGAATAATAACCTCCATTCATCCTTACATTCTAATCAAAGAACTTTTTCCAGCCTATCCCATCAACTTAAAATAACTTACAAAGATACACATTCATACACTGAGAGTATGAAGGCAAGGGAGATGTTTCTTATCCAGCATCACCAACCTGTGTCTGTTTATTCATCAGTTTGACAGTAGAAATAGGTTACAAATTAAGATAGTTTCTTTCATGCAAATGCATATTCCTTAAGGATATTCAGCCATGGGTGCTAGAGAGATGGCTTAGCAGTGAAGGGCACTTGATGCCCTTGTGAGGATCATGTTTCCATTCTTAGTCCAAAGATCTTGGCTCACAACCACCTACAACTTCAGTCCTAGGAGATCTAGCTTCCTCTTCTAACTTTCATGGTGCTTTTATACACATGTAGACAAAGCACTCGTAAATATACAATTAATTAACTAAAACTATTTTAAAGTTTTTTTTTTTAAGACTATGTGCTGTGGGATATTGTTCTATATGCTGTGAATATGTGTTGCTCTGATTTGGTTGATAAATAAAACACTGATTGGCCAGAAGCCAGGCAGGAAGTTAGGCAGGGTGAGCAGACAAGGAAAATTCTGGGAAGAGGAAGGCTAAGTCAGGAGATGCCATCCTGCCATCCAGGGAGCAGCATGTAATGGCACACAGGGAAAACCACAGAAAACATGGTGACATACGGATTAACAAAAATGGGGTGAGTTTAAGTGTAAGAGCTAGTCAGTAGGAAGCCTGAGCTAATGGCTGAGCAGTTTTAAATAACATAAGCCTCTGTGTGTTTACTTGGGTCTGAGCAGCTACAGACCTAGTGAGACACAGGAAAACTTTCAGCTACAACTATGCAGCCATGGAATGAATGAATGAATCATTTCACAGAAGTGGTTGTCTCCTGTGTAATTCTCTGCACACCACCTCATTGCTCTCAAGAACTATAAATGATCATCAACACTCTATGGAAGTTACAGAATAAGACAGAATCCTGTTATTCTATGCATTTGTTGATATGCATTTTTTCATAGAAGCCATAAAATTATAAATGTTAGCTATGTGTATTTAAAATATGTCCTTGGTTGTTATGCTTTATGTGATTTAATTTGCTTTTGGAGGTTATATTGGAGACAGAATGTGGTGGTCCACATCTCTAATCCCAGCACCTGATAGGTGAAGTCAGGGATTTCAGGAGTTCATGACCACCTTCAGCTTTACATTAACTTCAAAGCCAGCCAGGGCTATGATAGACCTTGACCTAATAAATACGAAGATAATAGACAGACAGACAGATAGAGATAGATAGCTATTTACTTACTATAATTTTCCCTCTCCCAAATCCCCCGCCCCTGCCTCCTACTCACCAATTTCATGTACTTTTTTGAAAACCAAACCAAACCAAAAGCAACAAAAAAAAGTACAAAATATTCTCCAAACAGAACATGGAGTTAGTTTTGCTCTGGCAACTACTCCTAAGCATAAGGCCTACTCTGGAATATGTTTGATAATCCCAGTATCACTTCAGTGAAGAATATTTAATTTTCCTCTCCCAGAAGCCAACAATTGCAAATAGCTTCTTGGTTAGAGGTAGACCTTGATGGCCACTTTCCCTTCTACTTTCCAAGATTCTGTCTGACTGAAACTTGTGCAGGTCTTATGTGTGCTGCCACAGTTGCTATGAGTTCATGTGGGAAGGAGCCCTGTTGTGTCTGAATGATGTTGTTTCCTTGCAGTTGTTCACTGCTTCTGGCGCTGACAATCTTCATGCCTCCTTGTCTTAATGAGGGTTACTGTTGCTGTGATCAACCCTATGACAAAAGCCCCTTGGGGAGGAATGGGCTTATTTGGCTTACACTTCCAGATCACTGTTCATCATTGAAGAATTGAGGATAGGAACTCAAATAGGGCCGGAACCTGGAGATAGGAGCTGAAGCAGAGGCCCTGGAGGGATGCTGCTTACTGGCTTTCTCCTTGTGGCTTTTTCAGTCTGCATTCTTATAGAACCCAGGATCACCAGCCTACAGATGGCACTACCCACAATGGGTTGGGCTCTCCCCATTAATTACAGGTTAAAAAATGCCTTACAGGCCTGCCTAAAACCTGATCTTAGGTAGGTATTTTCTCAACTGAGGTTCCCTCCTCTTAGATGACATTAGCTTGTGTCAAGTTGACATAAAACTATCCAGCACAATTTGACCCCTTGTCAACTTGACATACAAACACATCACCATTAAGCCATAATCTTTCTTTTGTTATTAATCCTGAAGAGCTCACATTAAAAATATAAATAACTTTAAAAATCCAACAGTCTTTACAAATTCAAACACATTAAAAATTCAGTCTCTTTAAACTAGCCAATTTCTTCAAATCCAAAGTCTTTTAAAACTTAAAGTCTCTCAAATGCGGGCTCCTATAAAATAAAATATAAATTAAATACTTTCTGACTTCAAGAGGGAAGAAAAAGCACAGGGACAAATAGCCAAACGAATGGAAACACATGAACTATGAACCAATGGCTGAGGAGCCCCCAACTGGATCAGGCCCTCTGGATAAGTGAGACAGTTGATTAGCTTGATCTGTTTGAGAGGCATCCAGGCAGTGGGACCAGGACCTGTCCTCAGTGCATGTGCTGGCTGTTTGGAACCTGGGGCTTATACAGGGACACTTGGCTCAGCCTGGGAAGAGGGGACTGAACCTGCCTGGACTAAATCTACCAAGTTGAACTCAATCCTCAGGGGAGTCTTTGCCATGGAGGAGATGGGAATCTGGGGTGGGCTGGGGGGGGAGACGGTGGGGGAGGGAGGGGGAAGAACAAGGGAATCCATGGCTGATATGGAAAATTAAATTAAATTATAAAATAAAATTTAAAAAAAAGAGGGAAGAACCAGGGCAGAATCATAATAAAATCCAAGCAAAACCAAGCTCTATAAATATAAATAACTCAATGTCTAATGCCAAGGATTCACTCACCATCTTCTGGGTTCCTCCAAGTCACTTGGGTCACTTCTCTGACTCTACCCTTTATAACACACACACAACTTGTCTTCTATGTGCTGACTGACTCTCCACTGCGGCTGCCATTCTTGGTGGCCATCCCATGATACTGACATCTCCAAAATGCTGGGGTCTTCTGCAGCATCTGGGGTGCACTTTCACCAATAACCCCTCATAAGCTCTCTTCATGGTGCCACTTTTCAACTTCTCTGCATGACCCCTTCAGTCCCGGGCCTTCCAGTGCCACTGAGGCTGCACCTTAACCAGTGGCCTGTCCTGACCTCTCATAGTGCCAAGGCTCAGTTGCTCTCCACAACTCTCTCATGCCTTTAAAGCCAGTACCACCTGCTTGGCTTTTACATTACCAAGTTCAGCTGCTACTGTGGTATGCAACCTTGGCCACCTCTGGAACACAGCTTCTGTGTGCTGACTCTCTAAATATTTCCCAGAAGATTTAACCTCAATGATGCTGGTCTTTTGCTTAATCATGTCTAACTTCTCAGCTCCAGCTAACCAGCATCAAGTATCCCAGCAAAGCAAACATTTCAGTTTAGTAGTTCTGGTATCTTGTTAATCCCGACTGATTCTTCAGAATCAGCTAACCACAGAACCTTAATTCAAAACAACAAATGGCTCTGAAAGTCTTCAAACTTCCCTCTGGAACTTCACAAACCAAGCCTCCATTGTCTGCATTGTCCCCAACATTCTTTCTTTTCCCTATGTTGTTTTATATACTTCATATGTAATAAAATTATTACTAATTTCAGAGGTTTAATTGTTTTACTAAATATGCAGAGGAAATGTATGTGAAACTTCAGGGGAAATAATAAAATTCAAATTAATATAGATTTGTAGATCCCTGTCAAAGAAGTATGATGAGCCATATGTTAAAATGAGTTCATATATTTAAAAAATGATGAATTGGTGGTCAAGGGGGATACCTTATCTTTTTTTTCATTTTTCCCTTTATTGAAAATAGATTATTTTCTCATACATTAAATTCTGATTAAGTTTCTTTTCCCTGTATACCTCCTGGTTCTTTCCCACTCCCCAACCCCACCACCAACACCTAACCCCAAAATCTACTCCCTTTCTGTCTCTCATTAGAAAAGAACAGAATTCTAAGAGATAACAACCAAACATGACAAAAGAAAATATAATAAAATGAAGCAAAAACTATCATATAGAAGGTGGACACAGCAACCCCACAGGAGAAGAGTCCCAAGAGCAGGCAAAAGAGTCTGAGACCCTCTTATCCTCATAGTCCAGAGTCCCATAAAAATACTAAGCAGCTATAATATGTACACAGAGAACCTTATGCAGACCCATATAGGCCTGTGCTTTCTGCTTTAGTCTCTATGTGCTCATATGCACCCTGCTTAGTTGATTTAGAGTCCTTGTTCTCCTGGTGTCCTCCATCCCCTCTGGCTCTTACAATCATTCCATCTTTTCTTCGGTGTGATTCCCTGAGCTCTAAGGGAAGAGACTTGATAGAGACATCTAACGCTTTCCTCATAATGTCTACCTGTAGGTCTCTGCATCTGTTCTCATATGCTGCCAGAGGAGCTTCTCTGATGATGACTGGATAAGGCATTCATCTATGAGTATAGCAGAATATCATTAAGAGTTATTTTATTGATACTCTTTTTTTAGACCATAGTGTTTGGTTTTACCCTAGGTCTCTGGGCTATCTGTCTAGTCTCTGGTTCTTGGTTACCCTGAGAGAAGTACTACAATGGAGATGAATTTCTGAACAGTCTTATTGAATAAGAAACACACAGCCAAATACAGAGGTGAAAGCCATAGAGATCAGAGAAGTAGCGAGAGCCACCAGCTAACCTTAGCTCATCACGCTGCCATAGCTTCCCAAGTGAGAGCTTCTTCCTGTCTAACCTGTGCCTTTATTGCCTTGCTGTTCTGCCTTCTCATTGGTTCTTAGCCCAGCTACCTCACTTCCTTGTCACTGCCTGTCTGTACAGACCTCCAGGTCTCTATGGTTGGTACTGGCATTAAAGGCGTGTGTCACCACACTTGGCTCTTCTCTAGTGTGTCCTTGAACACACAGAGACTCTGCTTGCCATGTGATCGGATTAAGGACATGTGCTACCACTGCCTGACTTTTATTTATGGCTGGCTATGTCCTCTGATCTCCAGGCAAACTTTGCTGATTAACATACAAATAAAATATCACCACAATTTAGCACAAATAGAATATCACCACATTACAATCTCACTACTTGGCCATATATTTTTTTAACCTAACTGTTACAACAAATAAATCAAGAATGGGGCTTTGTAAAAAGTATGCCTGCTCAGCATAAGAGCACTTGACTAAATCACAGTATTCTGGGAGCATTCATGAGTTGAGGGGGCACAAGAGGAGTTTAGGGGATGGGAGGGATGGGGGAACGAAAGAAGGAAGGGGAATTGATATGATTCTACTTCAATAAAAAAACATTTAATCATAAATAAAAGGACATAAATGAAATGACTAGAATGGAGTAGCAGTGTTCTGTGCATAGTCAGTGTTCTTCAAGCAGAAGGAGAACATGATGTGTTCTGGAACAACATACCAGAGGACAACATACCATACTAGTTGCTTCAGCTAACTCAGACTTCTTCTTCCTACTAATCTATCCCAGTCACACTCTGCAGTGAGATCTTATGGAGGAATTTTCTTAATTGAGATTCCTTCCTCTTAGATGACTTTAGCTTATGTCAAGTTGACATAAAACTACCCATCACACTCCTATTCAGCATAGATTCCTGACCATTAAGGGGAGGGATATGATAACGGCCTTCCATTTAGGACTACTTCAAGAAAAGGCTTTAATGATAAGGGTTGAGTACAGCAACATGTCATTAGTGATTATTTTATCGCTATGCTCATTTAGGAGAATAATAGTAGTAGTGTTTCACCTAGGACTCATGACTTATCTAGTCTCAAGTTCTTGGCCTCACTCAGCGTGTCAGGTATGGGTTTTATCTCCTGTAGTGAGTTTTAAATCCAATAAACAAAAAAGTGGTTGGTTACTTCTATAATGTTTGTTTCACTAAAGAACAGTGGTTATATCTTACAGTCATGTCACAGGATTTGTAACTAAGTGAGATTGATGAATACACTTCTCCTTTGGTAACATGTATACTACTACCTCCTAGCACTATGAATGCCACTTGGTAGGGGTGGGGCTTCTAGTTTGTCACTTCCTACTTCTCCCTTCAATTCCTCACAATATATCCCTTTCTCAGCTTCATGTCCTATTATTTAAAATATAAACTCACACACACACACACACACACACACACACACACACACACACATTTTGTGACTGACATTTGCTATTGGATAGCCAACTTGTATGCTCTTCCCTGAGGAAGACAATGTCCCCTTCTCTCAACATTTAATGACAAAAAGATAGGAATTTGAAACAGAGCGAGGCAGGGGCTGTATGTGGGAATTATTGGAGGGGGAAAAGGGAAAGAGGAAATTATGTAATTAGATTAAATTTTTTTAAAAAATTGAAAAATAATCCACTAAATCCAATTAATACAGCTTATATTGCATGAATATGAGGTCATCACAAACATGGGCCACCTACCAGTGGTTATACCACCAAGAAGAATGACTTTCACTCCCTCAGCGGCTGTACACTGCCAGTGGTTACTGAGTTAGATGTGTGGCCTCATGAGCTCCTCACCTATCCAAGTTTATATTATTTATATTTCTCATTGATATAAGACAAGGCAATAACTTGGACTTACATCACTTCTTCTAACAATAGCAGTTCTTTTCTTTGTCTCTAAGCATTAAAAAATTAAAAGAACATAAACAATGTATTTCATTAAAGCAAAAGAAATGAGCACTTAAAAACACTAAAGGCTGCAGAAATGGATTAGTGGTCAAGAACATTTACTATTCTTGCAGAAAACCTGGGTTTGGTTCACAGCGCCCACATAGTGGCTTTCAGTTGTCTGTAACTCTAATTCCAGGGATCCAATGCTCTTTTCCTGATCCTGAATGTACCTGCACGCACATGATGCACTCACATACAGTCAGGAAAACACACATAAAATAACATATTTTACTAAAATAGATTGTTATATTCTCATGGTACAAGAGATTAGATGATTCCATAATGGCAAGGAAAAGGGCTGTAAATATCTCTTGATGATTAAGAGAATGTGATGCTCCTGCCAAGGACTTTGGTTTGGTTTCCAGCCCCCACGTGGTGGCTCACAACTGTTTGTAACTTCAGTTGCAGTGGTTCCAATCCCCTCTTCTGGCCTCAGCAAGTACCAGGCACACATGTGATTCAAATACATACATGCAAACTGTCTCATACACATAAAATAAAATAAATCATTCTTACAGTAAGAAATAACTGAAATTCTAACAAATACAGCACAAAAGGATAAGAACACCATACTTATGGACTCTATAAACATTTGAAATATAATTTTTAATATTCCCTTGTCCTTCAATATTATTTAATAAAGTTATTTCAATACTTAAGTTTTGAGTTCTGCATGTAGACCACACCTCTATTCAGTATTCAAGAGGTATATACGGGGAAATAGAAAATTATAGGCTAATTTGGACTTCAGAAATGTCTTACCTAAAAAAACAGAAAATTTTAAAGTATTTTGATTGTTGATGGCCTGTTTTTGTTTATCTATAGACTTTTGTTTAAACTGGTTATAATAATTTTACTGAAAGACATATATGATATACAAAAATGATAACATCCCTGCAAATGCAAATGGAAATGTTAGTGTTCTTTTATATTCACTGAAAGGAAAAAAATCTCCTCTCACCAAGAAAAAAAAAAGTACTTAATGCTGAAGGTTTTAAATCAAATCAAAATAGACACAGTCAGGTTTTATTCTGAAAGCTGCTATTTTAAGGCAGGACACATGAGTACTTCTGCTTTCACTGACCCAGTAACCTTTGCACCAAAAATAATTATATATGCATGTATAGCTACATATACACAGTTGTATGTCTTATGTGTAAAACAACAATTTAAGACATTGAAAACCATGCAACATACAATAGTGACCTCAAACCAGGTGACAAATGTTTAGATCTTACAAATGTTTTCACTTATTGCACATTGGGGGGGGGGGGCTTTGGCATAGGCTCAGAAACTGGGGCAATGCTCAACATAATGTCAAAGTTGAAAAACCAGAGCTGGAAGCCAGAGGTGAACAAAAGGTCTCGAGTTCATGTAACAACAATGAAGGAGACAGACGTGTAGGCAGAAAACCACAGGGAAGATTCCACATAAATGGCAATCGGCACACTTAGTCCCTGTTTGAGAGAAAAGAGCTGAGGCTCAGCAAAGAACAACCCAAAATACTATGGGAGAACAGTCTCCACAATCAGAGATCTGGTAACAGGAGCTGCTGGCACGAGCTGGATGAGACAATCTCGTAATCACCTAGTACTTAGAGTACTGGTCAGGAGAGCTGACCATCGGGAATAATCACTCTTACAATAATATGACTTTTATGCTCCTCAAAATCATCTTAAAAGAAAGATAAAACCTTGTCTAGTAACTGGACAAAATATAGAAAACATCTGTCTAGATCATAAATTTATGAGTACAGAAGTCCCATCAAGAAGGTAAAGCTAGTAATTGGTATCGAGTCGGAAGTTACGAGGCATTAAGGGAAGTATCACATAGCTAAAATTATAGATAATTGTCAGATGTGAGAATTAGAGTTAAGAATTATACATTATACATTTTTCTCATTAAAATTTTAAGTAGAAAGCAGCAGGAAAAAATAGCCAAAACCAATATAAAGTTTTAGGTGTTAGAACTGTACTGACTGTGATGGCAAACACAATGATCAAAGTAATGGCAGTTTATATATCACAGGAGAAGAAGGCTGGGGGAAAAAAGGTACAGGCAATGGGAACTATACACAGGAAAACATAGAAAAGATAAAAATGATAGTCAAAAGAAATGAACTAAATACTATGAACAATGTGAGGACTATAAACCTACCATTTGTACAGGCAGAATCCATGAAGAGAGGAGGGAGAGGGGAACTTGAGAAATTACCAAAGAAATAATTGCTCAACATTTCCTAAAATTGAAAGTGCAAATCCACATATCTAAGAAACTCAAGTACTCTCAAAACCAAAGAAACATGAAAAAAAAATGACACCAATGTCCCTCAAAGCTGATTTCCTCTACATTAATCATCAGGAAATCCTTACGTGAATGGACATAAAAAAGAAACATATATAGAGAAAACACCCAAGGGCAAATATAGATTCCTTATCAGAAACAGTTCAGACAAGTGGTTAGAAGGAAAAGAAAGCAAAGTAGTGCCAATTTAGGATTCTTATAGAGTGAAACCTTATTCAGGATGCTTCCTCAATGGGACTCTCATGCATTAACTGTACAAGTATCAACGGACACAGAGGATCACTAAAAGAAGTCTTATAGGGAGTCCTTATGAAAATGGAAATTACAATAGATGGGCATCAAGATCTACACAAAGAAATGGACACTACTGAAAATCTGGATAAACATAAGATAAAATCCCTTATTATTTATGGGACCTTAAAAAGGTATCTGCTGAAAGGAAAAATAAATATAATGTAGAGTTTATAGCAAAAAAGTAGAATATGTGACAGAATCATACCACTGTTTAAGAGGACGGATCTATAAATATAGCTTGGAAAGTCCTTATCCTGTATCTGAGCTGATACGTAAACCTTTGAAGCTGACCATCATTTGAAGATATTTATTATAAACCTTAAACAATAACCAATATGATAAAATAACAAGTTAAGGTGATGAGCTAACAGACAGAAAAATAAAATACTATGTTCACCCAAAAGGGGAAGAAATAATAGGAGAAAAGACAGATAGAACAAACGAAAAGCAAGAGATGAGATGACGGGTGAGAATACACAAGATAAGGCATCAGCATGTGCATTGTAGACCACCACCTCCAGAGAGTGGGCCAGCTGCTGTGTCCAACATTCTTAATGACTCGTTTCCTGTATTACTCAAAACAAACCTGTCAGGAGATGGCTCCATTTTCACATTTTATAAACATTTAATGAAATGATATTATTTTTATTTCTTTTTGTGGGAAGTAATTGGCAAACCTAGCTCTAGATTCAGAAAAACAGCTGTCAGATGCTGTTAAACACTGCTGAGTCAGTTTCTCTGAGCAAATGGATTTTTGCCCCCCCCCTACACATGAATTGTATATTTCAATAAATGCGAACCCTGTGGGAAACCATTTACTCTTACTGCTCCATCTACTTGACGTAAACTCAAAATGAAATGGCTAAATGTTTAACTCTAAATTTGTTGTCTACACACCCATTACATCCCTTAATTCAGGTTTTCACATTGAATATAGTTTCCCAAGTAGCTGAGGTCAAAAAGAACAAACTCAGAAAGATCATCTACTATCAGACTAACCAGTGGTCACATTCCAATCACATCCTGCTCATGCATGATACATATCAATTCCTATTCTTCGTCATAAAAACTGAAGCTGATCTGGAAAACAGAATTGAGATTAAAAGTATGTGGTTTAGGTAAAGATAAATAGACACATCATTAAGTGAAGACAAAAAGATAACGCACAAATCATCAGGAAAGATGAAGATATAAACCATGACACAAGTGCAGACTCAGCCAACACCCCAGTTAGAGTGTTGGGGTTTGCTATGGAATAATTACTTTGTTAAGGTTCATACTAGTCCTTTGTGGGAAGAAATTTCCCTTATTGACCAGTTGCAGATGTCCCCACAGTTCCTCAAACACACACACACACACACACACACACACACACACACACACACACACACATTTTATATAAGCAAACCAAACTTCTAAGCAATTCATAGAAAGAATAAGCAAATTTGATATTGGAAAAGATTGAGGATGTCATGAAGTAGTACCAGAGAAACCCTGTGCAATATACATCATGAAAGAAAGCAAATATGGAACTAATGTGCTTGAAATTTGTATTAGTTGGGTACTTTTACACAGTAAACAATTTCTCAAATAATTTTTAATAAGTGATTAGGTCATGGATTGGGAAAATTTTATTGTGAAAAGCTAAATAATAATATTTTAGCTTTCTACAACTTACACTTCCTGTCCCAAATAATTAATTTTGCTATTGTATCATGGAATCAGTCATCTATATGCAATGTGTTAAAAAAATCAGTATGTCCACCCCCTTTTCATAATAAACTTCAAGTGCAAAACCAGATCCTGAGTTAGATTGGAACTTTAAGTCTCAATATTGTAAACCATTAAGTAAAGAATAGTTTTCACAAATACTGAACAACACTCAAGGATGTGTTCTATTCATAAGACCTACTCTCATGGTATTCTCTTAAATACCTTTTTTTTTATTTTGGCTGACTAAATATGTTCTGAACAGAGATGACATCAACAGCCATACCAACAAGAAAGGGAGGAAGCTTAAGAGGCCTCAGCCCTAGACCAAGCACTACAGAAAGCTAAGGGATGCGGACAGCAGAAACAGTCCCCTGTAGGTCATCTTAAAAGTGAATTTTCCTAGTCCTGAGAGCAGACTCTACTGTTTTAATAAAAGAGAAGATAGTGAGATCCAATGTTATTTTATGTTAGTAAAAACTTTACATCAAAACTACATAAAATAGTGTGAAATTGAATTTGATCTGCAATCATCTGTTTACAAATTGATATTCCAAATAACCAAGGGTCTGACACATATTAAAAAAGGGGTGTAGCATAACCAAAATGAGTTCACTCCCAAGGATGCAGAGATTAAATTGGAAACTCATGAGAATATGTCAAAGTGCAGAAAAAGACATCTCTGATAAGAAAAATCTTACCAAACCTAGAATATAAACAAGGTAAAAGTTTTAACTTAATAAAAATAATAAGCAAGATCCCATGAAAATTTTTATAGTTAATGACAAAAGTATAAGGTCTTCCAAATAACAATAAATCAGAGATACAGCAGAGTTATTACATATGTATTTTATTGGAAAGGCTGGCTAACACAATGATGCAAGAAGAAATGGAGAGATAAAGATTTGAAGGAAGGAAACAAATTATCATAACACCCCAAGTATGTATAGTCTACAAAGAGAATCCAAGAGAACTTGTAGATGAATCTTGGAAGAAGGGAGAGAGTTCGATAAATTGGCATGATGTAATCTCAACCCACACAAGTGATCAGCATTTATTATATAAAAAACATCTAACTTGAAAATGTAACAGCACTTTTTAAAAAGCACCTCATTTGTAATGACCTAAGACTACAGGGATCCTTGGTATGAATATGAAAATATTAATAAAAGACAATTTTTGAGAGTATTATAAAACTTCACTGAGAAGTAAAAACAGTTTGCATGGAAAGAGATTTCATTTTCAACATGAAATAATGGAATCTTTTAAAACAGCTAGCTCCTCAAATATATAAAAATAGATCTGAATGTATTTTAATGATGTGGAGTGCTCATAGATTTATTAGTAAAATTTACATATTAACGATTTGTGTTTAAAAACCCTGAAAAAGAATGTTTCTTCTGTGATGTGTGTGTGTGTTTCAATAAGGCCACAGCATCATGCAAATAGAATTAAAATATGATTCTCCAAATGCAGCTCAGATTTCTTAATATTTAATTCAAAAGGTACTGATGACACTGTCAATATGAACATTCAGTATTTTTCCAATTATGAAGTGATACATGCTTATCATAAAGTACAAAAATAAAAACAAGAATAAAGATTTGAAAATTCAGAAAAAAGCCAATAGCAAAAATGTTAAAGAAAAAGAATGCATAATTTTGTCATTATTAGAAGCAGTGTTACTATTTGGTGAATATATTTTGAATCTTATTCTAGGTGCATTTATCAGGTAATTTTTCCTCATTTTAATTTCATATTCTGTAGATAATGTCTTTGGATGTTCTCCTCCTTTAATGTGTTTACTACAGAGGCATTAAAACATTTTTGTGCATTTTTGCTATTTTTGCTAAGAATGTCAGCAGTGTATGCTCAGCCTTCTTGCAAAGTGTGAATTGAGGAATCTGAAAAACAAAATCTAATACTAAAGCCAGGTCTGGTGGTGCACACCTGTAGTCCTAGCACTCAAATAGACGAGAAAGGAGGATTGTGACCAGAGGCCATAATGGGCTACATATGGAAACCTCGTCTTCTAAAAAAAACAAAACTCAAAAACCTACTGTCAGAGTGAGATGCACACTGAGCATTCATGTATGGCCAGCTCTGGCTATACAGGCATATTTCTTTATTTTGTTCTAGCTTGATTCTTATTAGCAGCTTCCTGTTTGCCACTGACTTGGTAGAAAAGAATTTGTCTTCTGCATAACATGAAAATACAGCTAGCTAACTAAATTCATTACTTTTTTTTTTCAAGTTAAAAACAATTCCCTGTTATCATCCATTTAAGCAGAAAAGGCCAAATTCTACAATCTGTCTTGTAAACAAGTGACTAAGCCTTCATTTAATAATACATCCAGGAGAAATGGTTTGTCATAAATAATAGCTTAAGGGAACTAATACCACCTGAGTGCAATTCGGAAAACAATACTGCTATCTTGTGCTCAACCATGAATTTTACCCATCATGAAAGGACCAGAAGTATGTACAACTTTATAGCATGGTCTCAGTCTAATTCCCTCTGGCCATTTTATTACTTGTGGCAGCAGAGGTAATTTATGATGTGTAGTTGACAGATTATGATAAAGGATATTGGTGCTACCCTAATATCTTCAGACTCCTCACATTACCCTACACCAAGGCTTCTAGATGGGATGGGAATATGCCACTTATCCTCAATCAGCTAAAACTGAACAGTTCCCCAAGCTCACTACACATCCCACTCCACCTCCACAGTCCAGTTCAAAAATCAGTTCACACAGTTCTAAGCAGAAGGAAGTCAATTCTCTAATTACTGAAGGACAATTGTTTTACAGACCCTTCTGTTCTGTATACAGAAATGAGCATGATTAGGAAATAAGTCTTTATTTTTGACCAGTCATGAAAAGATTTTGTTTCTAAACCAGCATGATTTTAAAAAAATTAAAAAGTGTTCTTTCCTTTTCTGAGTTTCATTTATTCTATGTATTCTGACCAATAAAAACATGAAATGAGAAAGCTCTGCTAGAAACCATTGTGGCTACATTTTTTATTTACTTTTAAATTATTACTTCTTTGAGAATTTCATACAGTATGTTTTGATCATATGTACCTGACCTTGATCAATAGGTCATTCTTCTGTGTCAGAGTCCTACACAGTATGGCCAGGAGATGAGAATATAAAGAGGAGAGACAGGAAAGCTGGGGTCAGTAGGTCTTGCACCAGCTGTGTCTTATGCCAAGCAAGCTTATTAAGAAGTGTAGCATCTTATATCCCATTTCCAAGGGAGAAACAGAAGGAAGTAAGCAGAAATTATCATATAATGGGATGAAGTCGGTGGAAAGCTAATCAAACAATGTTGCCCAAGGGGAACACTAGACAACTTAAAAACTTTAATGATGTAACACATAATGGCTTTGGGACTGATAACCAAAGCCCCATACAGCTACACGACTTGGGCTCTGAGGATCCAAAGCCACAGCTTCCCCAAGGCCTGGCCCTAGGCCATTACCTGCTCTGTCAAATATATACCTGATATAGAGAATGAGCATCAGGGCCTGGGGGAAAACCATGGATCATGCCAATCTTCAACATTTATCCCCTCATTTTAATCAAAATGTAAAGCATACAAATTCAATTCATTGTGATAGTTAGAACAATGGAATTTTTAAAACTATGTTTCATAAGAGTATATTTTCTTATTATACTATAAAATATATTTCAAATATATTTGCTTCTTTTCATAATTTTGTCCATTGCTGAACTTCATGGTCATGTTTATGCTTCAATATTGTGGTGTGTACTGTGCGTTCATCTTCTATGATTCAGGATGTCAGTAATATCCATGTTACAGTTACCATCAGAGTAATGATTCCTGTCCTCGTGAGTTGACATATTGGATAAGAGTCAAGAAGTGAACAATGGTAGTAATGATGTACAATGACCAGAGCCACAGTAACATGAAGTTCCCTGGAGGTTAAGGGGTGAACAGTTGGATACCATACTAATAAATGTATAAGTTAAAGACAAGACTATAGACAGAAAGACAAGCTGAAATCCAGAGAGGAATAAGCAACATCTGTGTGACAGTGGCTTATTGGAGAGACAGTGGAGAAGATGAATGTTACTATAGGTAAATTCCTGAAAACAGATACTGCTTCTACAGAAGACCCAAGGTTGGTTCCCAGCACCCATGTCAAGGGTGGGTCACACCCTCCACTAACCCCAGCTCCAGAGCATCTGAAACCCTCTTCTGGCCTCCTCCACTACATACAAAACACAAACTAATGTGTGTACATGAATATTTAAACAAATGCATGGTTCATTTAATACATGAATACAAAATTTAAAAAACTTAATTTAAAAAAGAAATACCGAGTATCTAGTATAAAATAAGTTATCCCTAAAGACTCAAAGATGGAGCTAAATCATCTATTTTTAGTTGTTTTTAATTTTACTCTCAGATACTCATTAGTCTAAGGGGCTGTCATTTTGAAATTTTCTATTTCTAAATAAGAAATTTACATGCTTAGTTTTAAAGTATGTAAAATTAAAATGAATACTGGTTTCCTCTAGTGTCTTTGCTTTGATGCATTTGTGTACATGATTATGAATACATAATACACATATATAGGAATTTAATTTGCAAAATATTGAGAATTTTCTTTTCCTTTCTCCTGCTTAACAGCGAAGGGCCATTCCCCATTCAGAAATTGTGCCTACACATAGGCAAAGGCTGCATTTCTGCTGAATCAGAACTGTGCTCAGTCTTCTTCCTAACAAGTATGGACTCACTGATTATATGCAGTCTTATTTAAATTCCTTTTTTTTTCATCCAGACCAGATTTTTATTCTCATATTTACCAAACACCACCACTGTTTCTTTTATTATTGAAGCCTGTGACTTCAATTATCATTACACATGGGTCATTATCATCTCCCTGATGTTAACATTTAATGTTGAACAATCTTAGCCAAATTATATACATTTAATCTGGAGACAATGATTACAAAAATCATTACTAAAATGGCTTTTCATCTTTCTTGTCCCTGAGTCTATAACCTTTACAACGTGATGCACTAGGTGAAGCTCATTACTCCACAGTTGAGTCTGGACTGGAATTTTCATTTGCTTTGGCTAATAACATATTATGCCAGTTCTGAGCCAAGAACTCATGTAGGCTTGCATGCTTGCACTGAAAATCAGTGCCATTTCAACAATCTCAGGCTTGCCTGCTCTACTGTGTAGGACAAAGTGAGATGATGATGAGTACTCCAGCTGAAGTCTGGATCTTCCAGTCCTTAGCCAACTTGAGAACTGACTGCTATCACATGAGCCTATCTGAGACCAGAAAAACCACATGGTTGAACACTGTTCAAACATACAGTGAGACAAATGATAGGCTTTCTTTTAAGTTATTAAATTTGGGATGGATTACACGCAACCAAAGACAATTGGTATATCTAATCTATGCTTCCATAATGTTGTCTCTTAGAATATTGCAGTGTTTGGTGTGTTATAATAACCTTATTCATTTAGTTCACATTAAGACCCGTGTTCTGATTTAAATGTCTAACAAATAAATTTTATTTATATTTTAAAGTAAAAGCATGTTGTATTTTGGAACAAATATCAGCAAATATATCTATCCAGATGATTATCTAAATATCTATTCAACTTGTTTGAGACCTCTTTTTCATTCACACACACACCTAACCAGCCTAAGTAGCTATTCTAGTTTTACCAGTAATACTAAAACATACCAAAGACCCTATTAGCAACTATGAGAAACAGTTTATAAATGTTTTATAAGTTGAAATGCTCTTTATGGTGTAATTGATAGTATTACCATTTTTTCTTTCACAGGAAAGTGAGTCTTGAGATATTTTCCTAATGTCTTCCAAGAAGAAAAGGGGATATTAAATGAAGACTATCTTTATTACTCCAGAGCCGAAGTTTAACCACAAAATATAGGGAAGAGGCAGGTTTTCACGTAGTATTAAATGTTATTCATTCATCAAGTTCAGTTGAAAAAAGACACACTGCTTAAAGGGCATGATTCTAAGCTAATGTCCTCAATCAACACAACTCACCATGCCAACCTATTGCAGTGATATTGTCACAATAGAGACAAATTTAAATGCTGAACTATGGATAAACACAATAATGAAAATTATTCATCTTTGGTTTACTAACTTTGAAAAACTAATGTGCTCCATCAGAGAAAATGAAAAAAAAATGTAGATTCAAGGTATACAAGAGAAAAAAATAATCAGTAGGGAAACTAAGTGTGAATACATTTGTAAGATAGTAAACTATCTCTATGCAAGGCTGCATATCCAGTGTCTACAGCTCCAGATTTCAAGTGTTCTGAAAAGGGGGGAAAAGGTTAGAAAGTGGATATGTACTCCAGGACAGCAAAATCCCATTAACCTAATATGAACCTATTTATCTTATTTTTTCACACAACTTAGTGTAATTATTTGTACATTTATTGAAGAAATATATCTGATTATATAGTTCTGACTGAATCATTGTCAATAGCAATAGAGAATAATTTGTAATATACGATGTATTTACTAAATAAGCTTTCAAAACTGTATGAACAGACTAATGGTGAGTAGGAAGATTGAATCAGTAATAAAAGTCCTCTAATTGAAGAAAAACCCAGGACTAAATGCATTATGACTGAATTCTGCCCATACTTATGTAGAATTTACATCAAATTCTCTCAAACTCTTCTAAAACATTGAAAAGAATAGAATACTTTCAAGTTTATTTAATGAAGCCAGTAATTCCCTGATATTACATCCAGACAAGAAACTACAAGAAAGATAGTAACAGGGCACTATTCCTAATGAACAAATATGTTAAAATTCTTAACAAAATGCTAATAAACCAAAAATTAACATCATAGGCTTTATAACAAGATAGTAAACATGGCTTTCCAAAATCTTTAATGAAGAAATTATATTAATTCCTTATTATATTTTGGAGTCTAGAAACAGAAAACATAGTTCATAGTTCATTCTATGAACCAAGCATTCCCAGAATACTGTCTTAATGAAGACATTACAGGAAAGATAGAGTCCAGTGTCTCTCAGGAACATAGTTGTGATAATCTTCATTAAAATATTAGTGAGACAAATCTAGCAATTTATAAACACATACTGTCTCACTGGTAGATGGAATTTAAGTATGCAAGACTATTTTAATATTTAAAATTCAGTTAATACAAACATCATATCAACAGGTTGAAAGAGAAGTCAGCCCCTGGAATTGGTACAGTACACTCCCAGACATCAAATTCTCAGCACAAAGGAGCTCCTGAAGGAGCAAGTGGCAAGGGGACTACCATGGCTGTGGCAGCAGCAGGAAAGCAAGAGAGGCAAGAGACACAAGAGAGTGTACAATTAGCGCCCAATGTGGGGCAAGAATTTCCACATAAACCTGAGAGTTTTATAAAAAAATAAATAAATAAATAAATAAATTTTAAAAAAAAGGTTCTAAAATGGAGCCAAGAGCAGCTTCCTGGTTCATTTCACTCATTGCAGCCACGGTACAGAGATATGCCCCTACCAGCCCTGTAACTGGCTTCAGCAGCAACATGGCAGACTCCCATGATCTCTCATGGGAGGTGATACAGAGAGGCTTCTCCCAGCCACTGTCTGCAAGCTTGGTAGCACAGCTGTGGGCTTGAAAATACAGTTCACTCTACTTAATACTGCTTCCCAGAATTGGGAAGGTAAGCGTGACTCATTGTTACCTGTGACTAATTGGTACCAGTGACATATTGGAAAGCCAAGTGGGACATAGCCAGCTACCAAAGCTGTGCTTCAGCTCTAGCCATGCAGTTTAGCAGTTTAAAAACTCCCCTGGTCAAAAAGGATTACAGATACACAATAAAACAGATTCACATAGAAAAAACAAAAACAAAAAAAATCCTCTAAACAGTTTACAGTGTGTGTAAAAATATACATAGGCTTGGAAGAGAGAGGAAAAGGAGTACACACAGTTATATAAAGAAATCATTTTAAAAAATAAAGGCTTTAAGAGACAGTAAAAGTAATATAAGAGAAATAAGCCTTGTAAAGATGGAAAATACACAGATAGTCTATATTATTGTGTTTTCTTTGAATTTTTTGACTGTTAATGAGCTAACTGCAGAGAGACATTTGATTGCAAAGGTTGCTAAGTTAAACCAACAAATATATTTTGAAGGTATCTTGACTTCTAAATTTGGGTTTAAGGATATGTTGTTTTGGAAGAGGGGTTCTGCTTTTTTTTCCACAGAAGATGAGAACCTGTGAATGGCTTTCAGACTAATATGATTCCATCAAGGAAGATCCCCTGAGAGGTCTCCAATGAAAGTGATGGCTCAGATGATCCAATATCCAGAACAGCTTCAAGGCGACTCACTGAGATGATACAGCCTCACAGACTACTACAGTCAAGACTTAACCATAATTTTAAAATTTCTCAGGATCGCCATAAGATTGCCAGCACCCCCAATTAGCAGGAAGTAGTATGAAAAACTATGCCCAAATTCCCAAAATATTGGTTGGGAATGTTTGTTTTTATTTAAATGGGGTTGGTTATAATAGTTAATGGTCAGAGTCAATCTCCTTCTAATGAAAAAAGGGGGATATTATATGGAAATGATAAAAAAGGGTAGATAATTGAACTACTTTAATCCAAAAAAATGTTAATCTCAAAATACTTTACATTGGTATGGATTTTGGTTTATTGATACAAATTTAAGATCAACTTTGTTATATTGTATGTGCATTTCTACTCTTGTTTAAGATATCATGTTTATGCAACTCATTTAAATATGTAATATAAATAAAGATTAATAATTCAGTTAGGTAGGTAATCATCAAACACTTCAAAGACCTCCAGAATATGGCATTTAAATTTTTTTTAAGAACTTATACTTTTCTGGACAGTGAGATACATCTGCTCCTGGCAGCACAAGTTTCCTTCCAAGAAGAAGATGGACATCGAAGACACTCCATAAGGTGTTTATCATCTTGTTGGCAAAACTAGCTATTTGGGCGAGAAACTGCTCTTGCCTGGACTGCTTGACAGTGTATTGTATAAAATGAACATACAGAACCCACAGGAAAGTGACCACTGAATTTTGCCAAATCAAGGCAAGATGATCCTTCAAGTTCCTGCTTCACAGAGGAAACTGCCAGCATTCTGCAGGACACTGAGGAAAGTGACTGATGAACTTTGCCAAAATAGGCAAACAGTTCTTCAAATTTCCTGCTTCACTGCAAAAAATCTGCCAGATACTTTAGGCCTGTAGGCTGAAGATGGATGCCCCAATGTTACAAAAGAACTTTGAGTGTAACAGAGAGGGGCTCATGATGTGCAGCAAGAGAGGGAGCAGTGACATCTTTACAATGGGTTGACTAAAGATGTAAGCAGAATGCAAGAAAGGTTTGGGGGTTTTGGAGGAGGACATTTACAAATAGAGGCTGAGGAAAGGATGAGGATGGATGCAAGAAAGTCATCTGTGTAAAAAGTAAAAACAAATTATTTGACTTACTGAATCAAAGTTGCATTAGTGGTTACAGGGCTGGGCTATTAAACAAGTGGGTTATTGCTCTATGGAGCAGCATGAAGAGGTATAATTTACATTGAAAATACAGGACATGTTACAAAATTAAATACGTAGGCATAAGTGTAGCTAAATATGTACAAGATTTAAATGAGAAAAACACAAATCTGATGAAAGAAATCAAGCAAAATAAATACATGCAAAGACCATCCATTGAACTATAGGTTCAGTATATTCTCTGTCAAATCAGTAATCCATTTTGTGAATATTGACCAATAGATTCTAATCTTATCAAAACGTAAGACCCAGTACAGCAAAATACAAAAATGAAAAACAACAAAGCTGGAACATTGAAACTAATCAATTTCAATACATTCTACAAAACATACTAATCAAGGCAATTAGGTATTAGCAAAGCAATAGACAAATAGAGTACTAAGACCAGATAAAGAGCCCAGAAAGAAATCCATATGAATATTTTCAGCTTGTCTTTAACAAGTAGTAAAGGCAATGCACCGGAGAAAAGAAGGTCTTTTAAAAAATGATTCTGGAATTTAACTATGCAAGACTGGTTTAATATTTTAAATTCAACTAATACAAATCATTATATCACCAGATTACAGGAGAAAACTAACATGATATCAATAAAAGCAGAAAAAAACCACTTGAAACTAGCAATAAAGGGAAACTTCCTCCACTTGATAAAGAATATCTATAAAACCCCACAATTAATTAAAAGCAATAATTAAAACTTATCTCCCTGGATACTACAGTCAACTATGTAAAACATTTTAAAAAATATATATTGCATTCTACTGCAACAAAGTTACTTTAGGCTATAAAACATCTCCATGTAAAAAAATTTTTAAAAAGAATCAAAATAGGTTTCATTTACTTCTTAAAATTAAGTCAAAATAGATCACAGGTGTAGGTGTAAAACAGAAAACTATAAAATTCCTGTGTCTGGAGACATGGCTCCGCAGTAAGGAGACTGGCTACTTTTCTTGAGAAGCTATGCTCCATTCCCAGCACCCATGTTCCTGCTAACTACATCCTGTAATGCCAGTCACAGACGATCTTATAACTTCTTCTAACCCCCAGTGAGTATTGTATGCACACAGTGCACAAACATACATCCAAAACACTCATACATATAAAATACAAATGAAATTAAAACCTGTAAAATTTCTGGAATATGGGAGCAAACATAGAGATGACTTAGTGTTCATAATGATCTTTTGGATACAATGTTGCAAACATGATATATGAGATAAATTTTTGCTCTGTGAAATACACTACCTTCAGAGATGCTGCTCTTGCCAGGTTTCCCATTCTCCAGAGGACAGACACACAACAAGGCATGTCCTGCCACCACCAAGTAGACGCAGTGCATTAAAAAAAAAAGTAGTTCATAAAGCAGCAGAGGAAAGTGGTGTGGGGTATGGAAGGAGTTGGAAAGGAGAGGATATGGAGTAGATTTGATACACTATTATATGACTGCATGAATTATTGAACAGTACATTTCAAAAGGAGAAAATAAAAATAGTCAAGTTCTGAGAGAAAATACTTATAAAGTTTATAACTGATAGGGACTTTTATCCAAAATATACAAAGAAAACAAATGACCCAAAAAAGGAAAGATGTTTGTGTGACAAAAATCACAGAGCAGCTAATAGATGTATAAAGAAGAGCCAAGAGACCAATATCTTCCATATATTACAGGACTCCAGAGGAAAGGCCACTGAGAATATTGTATCTTATATAATATTTTAATGCAAACAATAGAAGTACATATTAAAATTATTAACTTTGGGGGAATAGAGGGAAAATAAAAACACAAGTAAGCTAAAGTTTCACCTTCCAAAGTGGGTTGTAAACAGATATGAATAAAGGTGATAAATAAAGAGATAAATGTATCATTTGTGGTTAAAGAATAATGAAAAGAAAGTACACTTTTTGAAATGTTTATGTATGGAGACTCAGATTAAGATAAAGTTGGCCAGAAGCTGATTTTAAATGATCTTGATGACCATTTTAAAAATGAAAAGTAAATAAAAACAAAACTACTATGATGACAGTAGATTCAAGTAAACTTCAGTCTATTTGAAAATTATTGTCACTTTAGATCTGAGAGTGGTCTGGGAGTGGCTTGATTTACATCCGGGGGAGGCTTGAAGAGATCCAGGGGGAGGCTTGAAGAGATCCAGAGTCCCTATGCTCTAGACAGACAACCTGCCCCATGCTCTGTTGCTCATAGAGGCCAACTTGTCTTAATAGAAGCCTTAGTGATCCTAGGGAAGTGGATTACATAAGAACAGGAGTATGGGGCAATTCCACAGAGCCTTATAGGTCACAGCATGAAGTCTGACTTATTTTATGATGAAAATAGGAGATAAGGGATTTAAACCAGTGAAAAGACACTCTGCTTGGGGTTTAAAAAGCCAATACCATACACAGAAGTCTGAAGGGGTAAGAAGAATGAGGCAGAAACACTGGGGTTCCTGTTATGAGTAATGGGTTAAATTTTGAAATTCTGTACTTATTGTAACTAAATCAAGTATGGTTGTGATGATTTGTATTGACTACTTGATAGAATGTAGACTCGCTTGGGCATATCTGTGAGGGATTATCTTGATTATGGTAATTGAAATGGGAAGACCCAACCACTGTGGGTGGGACCCCAGACTGGATCCATTGAGAAAGAGAACTCAGCAACAGAATTCATTCATTTTTTTTCTCTGCTTCCAGATTTAAAGATGCATGCGGTATAACCACTTGTTTCAACCAAGGTCATGCCTACTTGATTTCTTTAGATAGATTATGTCAGTGACCTGTGATCCAGAATAAACCCTTCATCTTTCAAATTGCATTTGTCAGGGTATTTATCAGAGCAACAGGAAATGTAACTAAGAAGTTGATACTTAGAAATGAAGGCACTGTTGTGACAAACCTGACCATGTGACCAGTAGGCTTTTAGAACTAGTTTTTAGGGAAAATACAGAAGATTTGGAATTTCATTTTGGAAAAGCCCTTGAATGACATCAAAATGGCATAATGGGCCATTCTTGTGAGAGCTTGTAAAACAAGAATGCTGAGAGAAGCATTCATGAGATTTCCAAGGGGAACGATGACTCAGTCTCCTGATTAATCAAGGGGTGATTTGTGCAATATTTTGGCCAAGAATCTGTCCTCATTCCACCTATGTCCTGAGACCTAGAGTGGAGTGGAATTTAAAGATGATGGGCTAATTTGCTTATCAGAGGCAAGGTACATAGGCAAGCTGAGAGTTTCCACAAGGAGAGTGAAAGTGCTACAGTGAGGAATTATAAGAGTGGCCCTAATGAAGTCCCCTAGTAATGGGGGACACAGAGCCTAACCTGGCCATCTTCAATACCAGGCAAGTCTCCTACCAGGGGGACTGGGGCATCAACCCAGCCACAAAACCTTCAACCTATAATCTGTTCTTCTGCAAGATGTGCTAAGAAAATGGTGCCATAGAACTTGTGGGAGTGGCCAACCAACGACTGGTCCAACTTTAGACCCATGCCACTGAGAGGGAACCCACACATGACAATTTCTGGATGACCAGGAACCAGAGACAAAACAGCCCAGAGATACAGGATAGAATCCAACACTGTTAGGGGAAAAGACAGTAAGTTAAATTATTCCTTGTTCCTATTGATATTCTGCTATACTCTTGGGTCAGTATCTAGTCCGATTGTCATCAGACATGGGTCATCCAGTAACTGATGGGAGCAGATGCAGAGACACACAGCCAAACACTAGGCAGAGCCAGGGAAACCCTGCAGAAGAGGGTGGGGGATAAGGTCTGTAAGAGCCAGAGGGGTCGAAGACTCCACAAGAACACAGCCCATGTAAAATCAACTAAGCAGGATTCATATGGGATCACAGACACTGGAGTGACAAACACAGACCCTGTATAGGTCTGAGTTAGGCCTCTGCATATGCCTTATGGTTGTGCAGCTTTTCTTGTGGGACTTGCAACCGTGGGAGTGGGGATGTCTCTGACTCTTTTGCCTGTGCTTGAGAGCCTTCTCCTCCTACTGGGTTGCCTCATCCAGCCTGTTCAGTCTTGATAAGAGGGTTTGTGCCCAGTTTTATTGTAACGTGCTAGTCCATGTTCAGTGAATATCCTGGGGAGGCCTGTTTGTTTGTTTGTTTGTTTTTTAAAGGTAAATGGAGGAGGAATGGATCTGGGGGAGAGAACTGTAGAGGAGGAACTGGGAGGAGTGGAGAGAGGGGAAACTGGTTGGGGTGTAATATATTAGAGAAGAGTAAAAGAAAATAAAGATAAAAAGAAGAAAGTGAAAGTGATGAAGCTCCTGTAGTTTTAAGGGGATCATCACCATTAAAGAAAAACCTAATGCTAAGCACTGAGACAGTTAGAAGGGTGCCTTGAGGACAAGACGACCCATCAAATCCTCCAATTTGTTAAGTTTCACATGAAAGGAAAAAATAGGAACTGAAAATGTAGCTGAGGGGTTCCCCACTCCTCAAAAAATAATCACTGGGGTAAGCACAAAGGATCTGAACTTGAACTGTGTTCCAGTGAGGGCAGACTCCATCCCAAGCTGGCAGCTGAACCTGTCAGTGCCATGCATTTGGTACCAGGGTTTGGAGACATGAAGCATGTAAAACAGAGGAGACCATGCTCTGTGGTTTTAGGGTTTCAGAGAGCAGCTGAGGACAGGCAATATAGAGCAGGGTCAGAATCTCTTCAAGGAGCCCCTCAAAGGCTATTAAATGGAGACCCCAGGATGTTTCAGGATGTAAACCATCCTCCAAGAATGACAGCTATGAGCATGGAGTAAAGCTGGCTCAAGGGATGGTCTACATAAGCAGCAGATAGCAGTGCTGGAAAGGTGTAACTTCTCAGGTCCTTTTGAGACCACTCAGTTTCTTATTTATTTTCATTCATTCATTCATTCATTCATTCATTCATTCATTGACTCATGCATCTGCTTCTGTGTCAGAGTATATGTGCAGATGTCAGAAGACAACTTGCAGGAGTTGGCTTTCTCCTACCATGTGGCTTTCAGGGATTGAACTTGTCATTAGATTGGGTAGTAAGGAATTTTATCCACTGAATCATCTTGTTAGCTAATTGTTTGTATTTCATAGGCACTGACATTTAAGAAACTTTAGGCCTTTGGAGTGTTGGAATTGTTAAAGATCATGGAGACTTTTAAAGTTGTATTGAGTAAATTTTATATCATAACATGGTCATGTGACTAACAAGATGTGATAAAAGGTCATGGCTTAGAAGTAATGTTTGGCTATCAAGTTGACAAGGGTGGTATTTTGGTGGCTAGTGTCACCTTGACAGAATTTAGAATCACCTGGGTGATGGACCTCTTGGTATTTCTTGATTACATGAATTGAAGTGGGAAGACCCACCCAGTGTGGAGAGTATCATGCCCTGGTTGAGACACTAGTCTATAAACAAAACTGAGTAGCTTTCTATATTCATTTTTTTCTGCTTTCCTGGTGGCCAATGTGATAAGCTATGACAAGCTACTTCAAATTTCTACTGCTGTGGCTTCCCCACCATGATGGATGTTCCATTCAACTGTGATCCAGAATAAACCCTTTTTCCCTTAAGTTTCTTTGGTCAGATTATTTTATCACAGTAATAGAAAAAGGTGGCCAAGACGACACTTACTCCTAAATTGAAGATGAGGAAAAGGAAGAAACGTCAGAGTCCAAATAGCAGGGTGATTGTGACAATATTAACTAATCTCACAAAGACACTATATATTTTATTTTATTATTTTTGCAGCATAAACTCTGAATTCTCTTTTATTCATTCTCAGTGTGAAATGGCCATTAGAAACTTAAGTACAGTTGTCATACATGATACTGAATAAATGAATCTAGAGTTGAGAAAAATGATAAAATTCAGGGTGTACTTGGTACTCATCAGTGTAGAAGTGATTCTTAAAGCTGGAAGGAGCTCATTTCAGGGGACAAGTGTGTAATAAATCCCTTTGATGCTCATTAATGCTTGTGTGTATGGTATTTACCTAAAAACTATTTGCATGTTTATGTTAGGTATTCTCAGATCACCCCTGCTTCTAAGACTTGCTAGGAAGCCTCAAGAACTCAGCACACAGCCAAATTCATGATTATGATTCATTGCAACAAAAGAATACAAAACAAAGTTAGCAAAGGAAAAGGGCACATAAGGCATTGTTAAAGAAGTGTGTCCAGCCTTTTGACACTACAACACTATGCTGTCATCTACAAAGTTCAACTTAAGAACCACAAGATCAAGTCATGAAAAACAAATCATCCAAAAGAATGTCATAAAGTTCTAAGTTTATGTCTTTATGCTGGGCCACATTTATAGCTATCCTCATCTTCCCCTACCAGGTAAAACGGGCAAGGGTAACCTCTCTCAGAAGGATGAGAGAACATGTCTAATTACTTCATCAGTGAGTTGTGATAGCAAGTGACGTGTTGGCATCCAGAGCCTAATTGTTAGATACCCAGTGCTGAAGGCTTCCACTGGGTTGAGGGACATGAACCAGCAGCTTCTGCCAAATATCCAGCTGTGCTGTGTTCAGCACAGACCATGCTGTTTTCATAAATAGTGTGGGCACATGGCTCTTGTTTAGGAGCCCAAGAGGCTTCAGAAAGGAGCATCTCCATGGAGAACAGGAAGTATCGGGTTGTTAAGAACCAAACCCAGGGAAAACCAGTATTTAATGGTCTAATGGACAATCGCTTACACATACTTACCTTATTCTAGTCTGATCTGATCTTCCTCTGTCTTGTAAATAAAAATTTCAATAGCTGTTTTCTTTATAAAATACTATTACTTCTCCCAGATGGCGTCACATATTTTTTCCTGGAATGTTTTTCTTCATATGTGTGTTGCATTCACCTTCTTACTAGTTTTATTGTGTTCCTCAGCATTGCTCTCCAAGCTTCCAGCTGCTGAAAGGCTGAAGGTGCACCTCATTAGCACCTACCTCGGTCTCCAAAATACAAGAGTTGTTCAAGAGAGAGGGAGAAGAGAAGGAAGAGACAGCGGGAGAAAGGAGAGAAATTCAATTGAGAAAAAGTAAAATGAAACTGAAAAAAAGTTTTGGGGTGAATGTGTATAAACATTCCTTGTAACTTGAGGCACCCATGACCCTCTTCAGATTGAAAAAATTTAAATCCTAGAGTGTGCGTGTTTAATTTGCCTTTGCCTGACTTGTGTTATACAAACAAATCAATAAGCCCTGCTTTCTGTATCCAGAAGTACCTGAGAGCTGGAGAATGAAATCTCTAGATATTGTTTTGTTCCTCTCTCCACTGAAGGCTGTGTTGAACTAACTAAAATGCAAGATTTCCTGAGGGGAGAGTGAGAAAAACATTTTAGGGAATAATGTCATAGTTTTTTATAAAATCTTTATTTTTCAATTTTTTTTCATCAGAATTTTTGACTGAGTTGAGGGAGGAAATTGATACAGAGATCTTGAGAATGTAATATTATGTAAATAAGTGGAAGGGAGTTATTTCTATATATGTGATTGTTAACTACACTTGTAAGAGAAATGTTGTATGCAAGATTCACCTGGCCATTCTCAAAATTCTCATGAGACTCCAGATAAACTCTGGATGAGAGGATTAAATAGGACCTGCCTAGAAAACATAGTAGAACTATTGAAGCTAGGTATCTGGCTAGACTGGAGAGATCCTCCTCTTCTCACTCCATATAAAGTGGTGTCTGGTAAAGAATCTTCCTCAGGCTGTGGTGAATGAGACGTTGTGGAAAGTTGGCAGAGTCACTCAACCACAGCTCCACAGTCCTCCTGTGCTCCCAGATGTTTCCTGCCTTCTGCACCACATACAGCCTGCACTGAAGCCTCTCTGTTTTCTTGTAAAAGCATCTGCTATAGTTGGATCCTGTTTCAGGATCAGTTTCTCCATCATTAAAAAAGAAGCCATGAAGAATTTATTAGAGAAAACACTGAACATAATTTAGTGGCTACATATGTCTCTATTGCTATTTTTTTTCTAGACATTGCTTTTATCATTGATAAATTGATTTTTGCCTAACTGGCAGGAAAACAAAGATGGGACAGGGAGGAAAGTGGGAGGGATTCTTCACCCATCCATCAGTAGGCTCCTGGGTATCTTTGCCAAGCTCTCCCCTTGTCACTATGTAGTTACAAGCTGAAGAGACTTGTGCCAGACACCATATGTGCTTTCCTCACAGTCACCCTGAACTTCCTGCTCTCTTTAGAGAATTAACTCTATCTGAGATCACACTACTTCTTTATTTTTTTTTCATTGTTGGAGAATGTAAACTGACTCAGGTCTTCCTCAGATTAAGAGGCACTGTATTAGTTACAATTTCTTTTACTGTGATAAAACACAATGACCAAAGCAACTTATAAAATACAGAATTTAATTGGATTTACTATTTCATTGGTCAGAGTTCATGATGGCAGAGTGAAGGTATGACAAATGGAACAGCTGGGAGCTCATATCAAACACCACAGCAGGAGACAGGGAACACCCCTCCTCCAACAAAGCTAGGTACACCTCCCCCAACAAGGTCACACTTCCCAATCCTTCCCAAACAGTTCCACCAACTGGAAACCAAGTCAAAGACATGAGTCTATAGGAGCCACTCTTATTCAAACCACCACAGGTATATACAAGCAGGCTCTGTTGCTATCTTATCAAACTACTGAAAAGAAAGGGTTTCTGAACTCTATCTGTATTGCCATGTCAGAGCCCTTGTCTGTGCTGAGCATTTCCTAATGGCCCAACATGCCTTAATAGGCCCTAAATGCCATTTCTCTGTCTCATGACCTTAATAATATTAAAAACATATTTTATTATATTTATTAAGTCATAGTACAGTCTGGATATGGATGCCTTGTGCCATGATACTGTTTGTCTACTTAAAGGAATTTGTCTTCTTTATCTGCATACTTACTTAGACCAATTCTAAACCCTCACCTCTGAATGTGTCTCTCTGGTTCAGTAAAAATTGAAATGTGATACTTTCAAAGGCCTTTGTGGTTGAAGATGCTGCTAGTTAATCATTCTATGTTCAACATCCTATTGACTACAATGCAAGATGGGGGAAGGCCTGATCAGGAGCTTTAAACACTGAGTCCTAGGACTGGCCTAGACTTCTGTTTGGTCCTCCACAGATGACCTAGGAAATATTTTCATTTTCTTTTTCTTTTTAGTCTTGAAAACAGAGCTCTTTCACATAAAGCTCAACATTTCATTTTTTCCCTAAAAAGTGAATAATCAAAGTAGCCATGTATTCTCATACACTACCAGCACACTTGAGCTGGTTGTACGTGCCCTCTTCAGAACCTCACAGCTGCTCATCTTGCCTTCTCCTCTGTGACTGTTCCCAGGCTGAAGTAAATCATCTCCTCCTGTAATCATCAGACATCTGTGTCCTTTCACTTACTTTGACTGCTTGAGTTCTATCTGGAAGGTCCAAATTTCAGGTCACATCACCCTAAACCCTCTGAAGCTAATATACTATTTCTTCTACCAAGGTGGCTGTTGTAAGTTCTCCCAGATCCATGACTTCATTCGCCCTAGGATGTAGGCTAGGTTACCAGTATCAGCAGGATTTCTCTGCTTTTGAGTGAGTCTTAAATATACCATATAATCAAGCTACACCACTTCTTGGCGTATGTCATTATATTTGTCATTAAAAAGGGAAGAAAAAAAGGGGAGGGCCCAAGGAATGGAGGGGAGAATAGGAAGACAGGGGTCTATACAATCCACTTTCTATATTGCTCTGTTGGTCATTAGACATGGATTCCAATAGAAGGTCTCATGGTACTGGAGGATGGTTGTTTTCTGGTCATAAAACGCAAATCTCATAGAATATATAATATGAAACACACTGATAATATTTATTTATTGGGATCATGTTTGTCTACAGCAAAAATTCTGAAGCCAAAAATAAGTGAATTTGCAGGATGCGATCCTGCTGCTAATAAGACAGCACGTATCCACTTTACACGCCTGTGTCTTCTTAGCACATTTTAAGAGGAGCTAATGATTCTTTCTTGAGGATGCTCATTTTGGCCTCTTCAGCTGTGAAAATCAAATGAAAATGCTTTGAAGTTTAGCAACTTGGATTATTTTTTACCTTTCTTTGAAAGAGAAGTGGCGGGCCTGGTAGAGGCACTGCTGATGGAAAAGTAAGGGATAGCTTCTCCCTAAGGAAACTCTCGGTTGGATGTCTATCACTAGTAGGCAGGGCAACAAGGATAATAGCACAGCAATACTAAAGGAACACAACATCCAAGCAGACAGTGCTCTGTGATCTCTTTTTCACTTTTAAAATGTGTATCTTATGTGCATTGTATGCACGTGTGTATGCATGTGTGTGTGCCTGTGTATCTCTCTGTGTGCTTCTGTGGGTTTTTCTATGTGTGCACGTGTGTGTATGTGTGTTTGTATATCTGTGTGTGTGCTTATGGTTCTCTCTGTGTGAATGCATGTGTTCCTGTGTGTGTGTGTGTGTGTGTGTGTGTGTGTGTGTGTGTCTGAATGTATGTACAAGCACCAGTGTGTGCAGGTGCCCACTGAGACCAGAAGAGATCAGAGCCCCTGTAATTGGAATTACAGGTAATTGTAGGCCTCTGAATATGGGCACTGGAAACTGAATCCCAGACTACGTGTTTTTAACCACTGAGCCATCTCTCCGGCCCTTCACGATCTCTTCAGTCCCCTAAACATAGCACTGTACAACATTCAGTTATTACTGAGGATGATTCACAATAAAACCAGAAAGTTACCTAAGTTTCCTCCTACTTATATTCCTCATTCTACACTTTAAGATGCTCTTCCTACAAAGCTTTGTAAACTTATGTCATCATTAATATTTTGGGGACAGATACAAACAATGCAGCAACAGGTCAAGAAGGCCGCAATAGTCACTTGAGCTCCCAGTGAGTAAATAGATGGGGAATGCATACTTCTTATCAATGAGCAGTGAGAGTGAGCAGTTCTCCAAGGCTGTCAAGCATGGGGCTGTCAGTGAGAACTACAAAAGCCCAGGCCCAGTGTCTGCAGTTTTCTGCTTACCATGAACATTCTTACACTTCAGTTGACCATTAGAAATTAGTGCCATTTTTTTGGAACCTTAGTGCCTATGCTGAGACACTTTGCTCAGCCTTGGTGCAGGGAGGAGGGGATTGGACCTGCCTCAACTGAATATACCAGGCCCTGCTGACTCCCCAGGGGAGACCTTGCCTTGGAGGAGGTGGGAATGGGGGGTGGGATGGGAGGGGGAGAAGGCTGGGAGGTGGGAGGAGGGAAGACAGGGGAATCCGTGGTTGATATGTAAAACAAATAGAAAATCTCTTAATAAAAAGAAAAGAAATTAGTGCCATCTACATGGCATTTGAGGTTTAAATGCTAAATAATGAACATGTAATGTACCTCCTTAAATATTCCTCATATTTCCTTTTACCTTACCTCAGACATTTACACATTCTTGAAAATATCTTTTCTTGCTTCCTAAAATAGCCTCCTGAGTCTCACTTGAGATAAAGGTGTGTAGCGAGGAGAGTCAGAGGTCTTCCATACACTTCACAGCCTGCTGAAGGGCTTTAGTAACACGAACCACTAAATAGCCTAAGTGTCTGCATGCCTGTGTTTGTATTCTAGTAGTCAGCTTTCTGCTGTTGAAGAACACATGTACCATGTGAGCTATAAAAAGGAAAGGGGACAGGGAAATGGTAAAGACCCTTAAAGTTAATATACAATGGCTTATGAGACACCGAGATCTGACCTGCCTCAATGACAGCCCATTCTCATTTCTCCTCTCATGCTCCACTGCTCAGCATCAGGGCAGGGACCGAAGCTGAAAAGCAGTGGCTTGCCCAACCTCTGATCATTAATTTCATCTTCCTGAAATGTATCTACCCATCATCTATTATATCACACCTGCCCATTCAGAGAATGCTCCAGCTCCAACCCCACCCTATCCTTTCCTTTTGACAGAACCAATTTTATCTTAAATATTTTTGAACTTCTGCATAATTTATTAATACCTATAGATGTGGCTTTACAAAGAAGACATCTGTAAAAGGTAAGAATTTAGAAGCTAAAATAATGCTGAAGCCAACTGTATACTCTCCTAGTTAGCTTCAGCTATTAGCTGGACACAGCTCAGAATTGTATGAGGGAGTCTTAAGTGGGGTATTTATTGCCTAGATCAGTGTGACCTCTGGGTATGTCTGTACAGCCTTTCTTTTCTTTATTAAGACATTGTTTATTCATTTTACATACCAACCACAGATCCCCCTCTCATCCCTCCTTCTGTTCCCTGCAGCCTTCCCCTAAAAAAGTCCCCTTGCCATAATAATCAAACCACTAAACATACAGAATAAAGAAAGAATATTAAGATCAGCAAAGAAAAAAGGCCAAGTGACTTATAAAGGCAGACCCATCAAAATAACACCCGACTGCTCAATGGAGACTCTGATATATCTTAAATATTTTTAAGACAGTTAATCAGTGGAGGGGAGCAAACATGTTATGAAGGAAAGCTGCCCACCTCACAACCAGGGAACAAAGGAGCACGCTCCCTCAATGAGCTGAAGACCTCTGAGTTACAAGCTGGAGACCAAGCATGGGAGCTTTTGGAGAAGGTTCAAGATCTAAAGTATAACACTGTGTAAAAGTATCCTGATCCTGAGGACTATTAAAAGCAAAAATTCTAGACAGACTGATTTTACCAATTTTAAAAGAAATGACAGTTATATATAGTTTTCATGCAAAAACCTGTATCAAATCAATTACCACATAAAGTGGTTACAGGAATAATTGTTCTAACACAGAAGAAATATTTCAATGATGAAACAGTCATACACACACACACACACACACACATATAAATACATATATATACATATATATGTATATATATATATATATATATATATATATATATAGAGAGAGAGAGAGAGAGAGAGAGAGAGAGAGAGAGAGAGAATATAAAAAGAGACAAAAATCCTTTGGACTGTTCGGAATTTGGAATTCAGATCTTTAGTAGAGCTCTGAAGGCTTTGTGCAGAAAGCGTTTGTTCCCTCCCTACCTAAGCTGTACTGAATGGACTATTTTATTGACAAATAATAACTATGTACTTATGGAATATGATATCACATTTTATATATGTTTACCTTGTATAATAATTAAATCGAACTCGTTATTACACCCATTACCTCTTCAACTCATTTTTTATTGATGAGGGATGTTTAAAATCTACTCTTGTGGGAATTCTGAAATAAATGACTGGTGATTAACTACAATCACTGTGCCGTGGAAGGGATATTGAATGCTTGCTGCCATCTAGCTGGAGTGTTTTTCCTCAGAGCCACGTGTTTTGCTGCCCAGCCACAGCCCTTATCCCCTGATGATGGTGGTTGTGCCATTTTCATCTGTAACTCTGACCGTGCCTCAGATAACACATAACTTTACAGCAGGGATTTTATTCCGGTCTTCTGAGCATCATCAACAGAGAGGAGCTGGATTTCTTCCATTACAAATGTCAGCATCTACCACTCTTTTACCAACAGTATCCACCACTTTATAGTAAGGGAATCACAGAAAGTTGTATAGCACATTAACATTGTCACTTACATTTCAAAATATTATGTGTGTGCATTAGTGCTTTAAAATTATGGTGGTTGTTAATATTTGCTGCTAGGATCTACGATTTTGTGCTATAATAAAGCAGCACACATTTTCTTTGAAAAATATTTTGACATGTGTGTTTTCTTATTCTTAGAGTCCCTTAAAATTATTCTGAGGAATCTAGAGGCTTCACTATTTTGCCAAATAAGTTGAAGACCAAGAGCCCTGGATGTTTTCTGTATATCTGGGCTGTCAAGTCTCTTTAGATGCCTTTCTGTGTTTCCACATGCCCTATGGGCCACCTCCACTCAAGCTCTAACACTAGTTGCCACTGATTTCTTGTCTGCTCCCCTAATATCCAGGACAGTAACTGGAATGAAAGTCACACACATGAAAACCATTTTGCAAATGAAAAGAGATGACAGAAGAAACTGGGTGCCTGAGGTAGACAGCAAACCAGGAAGTGGCCCCACTTTTTATTGGACTCAGTCCTCATCAACACCATTCAAAGGAGTGAATTCTGATAAGTTAGGTAGCTTTGAGGCCCAGAAAATTACATCAGAGTGTAATAATTTCATATTTACCCAATATACAATATTTATCTTATTATCATATTTGACTCACTCTACCTTTTATCAGAAGTGTCAATATATGTATACAAATATATACATGCAACCATATAGCATATACTAAGCCATCCTTCAGTATTCACAAGAATTGGTTCCCGGACCCACTGGGCACAACTAAATCTACCCATGCTCTTATCCCTTATTGAAACGGTACTATATTTGCAGGTATGGCTTGCTAGATACAGCTGAAAATTCTTCCTCCCCACTATGGGGTCTTCATACCATAAAATAGATTATGTAAAGCAATCAAAAGAAAAACACTTTGGGAAACTAAATGAAAAGGACACATTTGCAAAGAGGCCAAATGTTTATTTCCATTTTTAAAGGAGAGGAATAGACTTTATTCAAAGGAGGTGGGGGACACTAACATTGTGAGGTTTGTTCAAAAGTGTTTACTTTTTATTAGTTGCATTTTTAACGTAGACATTCTGTTGATGGGAAAGCTGATTTCCTCAACAGAAATATGTCTTTTAAAAAATTCCCTAGCCATTGAACCCATCACAGTGCTTGTGAAAACATTTTATGTGTACGAGATATTTAACTTTTGCTGAAATGAGCTAGTGGGTTGGTGGGTGAACCCACTTCTCATCACCAGTGGACTGACATAGGATCAGATGCTAAGCATAGAGGCCTCTGAGAAGCATGATTAATATTTCATATTCATCCCAAAAATAAAACTAGTAATAAAGGGTACTGGAACTGACAGAATTGATTGACATGTTCCATGACTCCTATTTTTGGCTTCAAGTGATCTTTTATCTGGAAAGTCATTTTGTTAGCTCAGTGTTTCCCCAGCCATTTGAATCTTATTTTACAATAAACTCTCCTTAAATACCACCATTGATTTAAAAAAAAAACTGCAGTTAACTTATACACTGCCAAGTGAACATTGTCCTGGACCAGAAGCACCAAGTCTTAGGCTCTAATGTTGACTAGTGAGTAACAACATTTGCACTGTTACAGACCTCTAAGACTCTCTGAACTTCTCCAACTCTATGAACCTGTGAAGTCAGAACTAACAGATGAATTCTGACATCAACATGACTGTAGCAGACTGTTCTCTGACCTGGAATGGCCACAATCATTGCTTTCATCTTCTTGAACAGACCTACTTCAAAGTTGCATTTGACATCAAGTGGCAAGAGGAATTCACTGAAATTCCAGATTACAATCAGCCAAGCATTCCCGGAGTATTGTTCCTTGCTGCATAAATAGTTAACGAGAGGAAGGAAGCATCAATAACAATCTAAAAAATGTTATTCTTATCTACTTATGTTGTATTGTTTTCTGTGTGTGGTGTATGTGTGAGTGTGTACACGTGTTCATAGGTGTGCACACTCGATGGAGGTTGGAGGTGAGAGTGAGGTGTTTTCAATTGCTTCTCTACCTTATGTTAAGATAATGGCACTCACTGAACCTGGGATTCACTGGCCTGAATTGCTGGCCAGCAAACCCAAGTATTCTCTTGTCTCTGCCTCCCCAGCACTGAGATTACAGGCACCTGCTTCTGCACTTGGCTTTTTACACAGGAGATGGTAATCTATTTTCAAGTCCTTATGCTAATACAACTCAAACTCGCTGACAGAGCCATGTCTCCAGCTTTTGCTTATTTGTGTGTTTGTTTGTCTGCTTATTTTGAGACAAGGAAGGTCTGATGTATCCTGGTATGGCCTCATACTCACTCCATAGCCAAGGATGAGTTTGAACTTCTGATCTTCCAGCTGCCACTTCTAGAATGCTGGGACAACAGGTGTGAACCTGCATGCCTCGTTTATGGAGTACAAGGATCAAAACTAGGAGTTGTGCATGCTAGGCCAGTATCCTACCGTCTGTACTACATCTCCAGGCAATTGTTTTTGCTTTATGTTATTGCTTGAAGTTTTCCTGAATGCATATAATGCATTTTGATCTAATCTTCCCCCTCCTCCCCCCTCCAACTCCCCCCACTTATAACCATATACACATTTAGCCCTCCCAATTTCATGTGCCGTTGTGTGAGTCCGTCTATAGCTGTCTGTGCGTGGGTGGAGGACCATACTGGGGCATGGGCAGCTTGTCAAGGGCTACATACTTGAATTAATCTGACTTTTCCTCCCCAGCAGCTATCAGCGGCCCTAGCTAGGGGTGGAACTTAGGAGCTCCTCCCCCATCCATGATGGGGATTTGGATTTATCTTGTGTAGGTCTTGCAGCCCAGGCTCTTGAAATAAAGCTGGAAATCAAACATCATCGTTGTGTTGATCATGTGAACATGGAATCCAGCCAAGGGTCTGAAAGTGATCATACTTGCACACATCAATACAACACAGCCAGAGGCAGTATCTTCTCTCCTTGGCAGGGTTCAATAACCTGATATTTCTCAGAAGGATGTGTGCATAAAAATCAAGTTGGGAGTCCATTTTAAGTGTTTATTCCAACAAGTCCTCAGTAGAGATTCTGATTTGAGAAATCTGTGCTAAATGTTAGGATCTTCATATTTTAAAAGTTCTCTGATTAGCTAGTCACAGAAACCAGGTGCCCTCTTTTAAGAAATGCCACACCATTCGTTACTTGGTTCAAGGAGGGCTGTCATGGATCATTTAAATTGCTAGGTTGTTGTCCTCCTCCACCTCAATATCATCTGGTTTTTTGGTGGACTTCTAACTAATTATTCTTTTTTGTGTGAGTGTTTTTTTGTGACAGGGTTTCTCTGTGTAGCTTTGTGCCTTTCCTGGAACTTGCTTGGGAGACTAGGCTGGCCTCAAACTCACAGAGATCCACCTGCCTCTGCCTCCCGAGTGCTGGGATTAAAGGCGTGCGCCACCACCGCCCAGCCCTAACTAATTATTCTTGACATCTTCTACAAGTCCTATTTCTAGACAGATACTGTGCCAAGCAGATGCACCAGGAGAGAGCAAACATATATAGAAACCAAATTTGCCTCTTTGCCTCATCACTTTATCCATAACAGGCCCATGATAAGGCCCTGCAGTTCTAGGGGAGCTAATGAAAGAACAGTAACTTAGGTAAGAATGACAGAGAATGGGTGGAATAAATTTCATTTGACAGTGTCCACATCCAAGAGAAAAGTTCACGAGACTGACAAAACCTTCAGAGTGATTCTATTTTAGACACACCTAGGCAAGGATTTCTTTTCCTCTTCCTCATGATTGCCTTGTCCAAGTACACAGGTGTGCCTCTTAGAGAAGCCATGCCGCAAGCTGCCACCTCCTCATCTCGATGACAGGATAGTGCAGTTTGAGAGTCTAATTTCCAAAATCCAAATTCTGACATTAATGGCCACTGTGTCTGGAGTCTTTCCATGTGTTAGATTAAATAACTTTCTCAAAATGTTGAAACCTCTTTGAGAAACCAAGCCTAATCCTTTCTAATTTAAACTCTCATTTCGTAGGTACATTTTGGGTAGTAGATAACCAGGAAAGCCAGGATGATTAACGTACTGCTCTTGTTGTTATTGTGGTGTTTCTGAAATCAAGAGCACTCTGTAAATGATTAGCTCTAGGAGCTAATGAGTCAGAGCCCTTACCATTTCCACAACTCACTCCAACAGAATAGATAATGCTCCAGAATCAGCTGATACAAAATGATGAACATTTCTCAGATTTGGGCCAAGTAGTGAAAGTCATCTATTGGGTTCAAAGTGATGTGGGGATGTCACATAGTCCACTGACATTCACAGGAAGTGTCTGATAAATGCAAGTGCTGGAAGGTGATGTGCTTTCTCAGAGACACTGAATTCTCAGCCGCCAGAGAAGATGCTAGTCTCAGCATACTGTTATCCACCCTGGCAGTGTTTACAGCACTTGCCATGCTCACACAGAAGAAAAATAATGCATATATTTTACAGCGATGTCCAGCCATGGTGAGTCCATTTGATGAGAAGAGTGCTGGAAAGTAGAAAATTAATATAATAATAAGGTATATATGATAGGGAATAAGTCACAAAATATTGGAATTAAAAAGTTTTACGGTCAAGTAGGATTAGATTCAAAATAAGGGTTCTCTCACTCTAGTAGTATGGGCAAAAAAAATCTTAATAATAATAGACTCTATTGAGCAGTTTTTGGATAGACCATATGGCGAATGGTTTGAATTATGAGCTGGGCAGTTCTGCTTGCTAAAGTCAGCTCTCTTTTGGCTAAAAAATTTCTCTAAATATTTAAATGAAACCACAAGTTGGAAAGTGCTAAATACAATGTTTGAAATTCAGTAGTTCACACTAAAAATTCTAGGTCCTCAAATTCATTTTATGATTCTTTTTCTATTTTCTTTCAGTAGTTTTTATATTGGTAAGCCATGTGGAATACGAAGTATTCATGAAGTCATTTCCAAAAGCCAAAAAAACAAAAAAGGAAAAACCTAAGTATCTTGTTTTAGTCAATTTAATGAGGATGTGTGACTGTATTTTATGTAGCAAGTCCAGCAGGGGAGAGTGCTAGAAGCAGAATGAATGCACAGAAATTTATGACATGTCTGAAAAGGAACCAAAATGCTTCATTTTTTCCTTTTAGTTCCTCTATCACTCTATCCCTGTTGGTCATCTTTATGTTACTGTACCAAAATAGCCGAGGTACTCAACTTTAAAAAGGGAAGGCTCATTTTCGCCTACAGTTCTTGAGATTTGTGTCCATAATACTGATTGTGCCCCACCCCCCTGCTCCGTAAGGAACATAATGTTGGGAGTGAGGATCCAGTCACTCTTCAAGGACAAACTCTCAATGAATAGAAGGTCTCCAATATGTCCCACCTTTCAGTTTTCATTTCTTCCAAGCAATGCCTAGCTGAAGACTATGCCTTCTGTGCATGGTCCTTGGAAGTCATTCAAGTCTCAAACTGCAGAGCTATATAAAATAAACAAAATCACACCCATGCATACGTTGAATTCACATTTACCAACCCCTCCTCCTTTACATCTCATGTTACTCTCTTTCTCTTCCTTTCTCTTTCTCTTGTTGTTTCATTTCTTTGAGTAAGGGTTTCAAATGTTTCACCATTAAAAACAAGTATATTTAAAAGAGTTTCAACAGCACATTCCTTGAATTACCTAAAATAATTTTTAAGAATTGAAAATCAAAAACAATTTGTTCCTAGTATTCTGAAATGCACATGTAATTGTTAGCTATGTAGAACCAGATATATGTATTTTAAAATGTGTGTTAAAATGTAGTGTCTGTGGGATTTGTCTTAATTTGTTTCATTTGTGTATGATTTTCCTCTTAATAAATTCATACATTTCTTATCCTATATCATAAAATACTGTTATGATGTTTTTAGTCTTTTTTTACTTTAGAGAAATTTAAAGAACACAGCAATTAAAGAAAAGTTGATAAAACACCAGTGAAAGATTGCAAAAATAGCAAAAACTACAATAGTGTAGATAATAGTACATAGGAAATAAATGTATTACTGGTGACAAATCTAAACAAGTCTTTTTTTAATTGACATGACTGTAGAGACTTTTGTTTTTCTCAGTAGCATTTATATACAATAAGTGTGTTATCTTTCAAATCAGCTGAAAGTGACCAAGGAATGAATGGCAAGGAGCAACCACATAGTGACGTGTAGGAAAGGGTATGATGTTGCTTCTGTGGTGTAGTCTACCTTGTCAATCAATTGCTGAGCAGCCCACCATGGCTTCTTTCTTCTAGTGATGAATTAATTCTACTGATTTCAATGAGAAGTTCTACACTGCTGACTATATGGACTCAGCCTGGCAAGGCATTCCCAACTATTTCCCAGTGTAGAAGTGATCATATGGGCCATATATGTCTACTGAGCTTCAAGGGTTAAAAGTGAATACTTATAACAAATAAATATAGGAGCCAATTAAAATTTCAGATGAGAACCAAAGAGATCTCAGTGGTAAATGACAGCAGTAGACATTGATGACTGCACATAGGTAAAATACATAATCTTACTTTTATTCTCTCCATTATATGACATCAATGTTGTTAATTTTTTGCAGGTCTCCATTTATTTTGAGTGGTTTATGGAAAATGAGCAAGTTTAGCTTCAGAGGTAGAATCTAAACAATTTAAGGCAGCAGTTACCCATTTCATCTTTCATGCCAAGGCCAAGTCTAATCAGAATACAGGTTACTGTGGTAAATGCTTTTACTCACTATGCACCTGGCTTCAGCTACAAGGTAAGAGGGGAAAAATCAATATGTCACCTAGCAGAGAGTTAATAGTATACAAAAATAGATGAAAAAGTATGCTGGGTCTCCCAGCTGCTGCTAGTACTCATTGCCATAAACGGAAGAAAACATCTAAAGACCAAACTAAGACAGAAGCAGGACAGAACTGAAGGATGTTTGAGCAGGTAGAGTCACATACCACCATTGATTGTATGGTAATCTACTGATTTTTTTTCCTTTGAGACTCAAAGTTAAGGATCAATCTAATTAACCCCAAAAATGTGTAGAAAAATAGCTGAAATTCAAATTATCTAACATATTTTGGAAAAAAATTTGTTTATGGAAGTCCATTTACACATAAGCATGCCATTAAAATAGGAAGAGGTGGATATACTTCTTGGTAAATAGAGATAGATGAGAGGTGAGCAAAGAAATAAATGAGAAAACGGGAAGTCAGAGGAGTCCATACACAAGCAGTGGCTAGCTGACTGGAGGATCAAAGAACAGATAGAAAGAGAGTAATTCAGATAGATAGATTGTCTCCTTAATAAGTAGATAATTATGTTATAAAGGTAGATACATAGTAATTAATGGAGAAGCCAGGCAGGAAAAGATGACCCCAAGAAGAAAGACTAAAACTAGGCACAAATTGCTCTTGGCTCTTTAAGGCAATGTCTGCATGGATGTGATAAAAACACTTGGTGGTATGCATTTGAGTTTCCTTCATACATCTAGAATAGAGGCAAAGTAGTCTGCAAGAGTTTACCGAGTCAGCAGTGGCAGAGCAGAAAGGTGGGCCGAGTGTGCGGACCAAGGCCATAGCCAGATGATTCTGCCTTTCATCGGACATAATAACAACACAAGGAGATTCATATGGCGATATCACAGCTGTGCAAGGGTAACACAACAGTGGAATCCAAATGACAGCAAATACAACAGAGCAACTGGGGAATATTCAAATGTTTTATTAGTACCTTTTAAAACTTATTTTTAATTTTAGAGATTGTAATATAAAATGACAGCATTCTCTTCTTGGCTTCCCTCCTTCTAAACCCTCCCATACGATATATGATTTTATATATGTTCCCATATATGTGACACACATATATATATATATAAATTATAGAAATACAAAACATATATATATATATATATATATATATATATATGAAAATGGCCTTGAAGACAGCTAGGACAAGGACCAAGATCAAATAAGAAATTTTAGCAGCTGTGTATTTCACTCTTGTAAGTAATTTCATTAATACTATTGTGTAGTTAAACAATGGAATTTCATTTTGTTTAAGAACAATGGGATAGCTAACACATTCAGTTATATACCATATCAGAAGAATTTCTATCCTAGCATTACTTACTCTAATAACGTTGGTGCATACAGTCCACGCTATTAGAAGCAAATTAACCTGTGGTTTAAATAAGCATTGCATAAGCTAATTACAGAAAGTACACATTTGATTATACACCATGAAACAATGCGTAGCTGAAATGCAATCGGAAGAAATAGTTGCTCTGCATCCTGTGGTTTCCACTCTATCTAATGATTCTCCCAGGTTTCATATCAACATTTTCCCATCAGTGGCCAACAATACGTGGATTACCATCAGTTTAGTTATGAGCCAATTGCCATAGAAAGCCACTGGCTGTTACAAACAGAGCCAGGCCTTTCATTACAGAGCCACGGAATCCATTCTACAGACCTTTTGCCCTGCTGTTTGAAAACCTAATAAAAAGGGGCTTATTACTGATATTCCATAGCTTTAAGCGAAATTCTAAGAAAACATGTTGAGAAGTTAGATTTGGGAACTTGGCTGGGGAACCACGCAGATGTGGATGGTGATGTCCTTCCAAACAATCCTTTCTGAGATTTTCAATGCTTTTGATGATTCAGCATATACAGCAGAATACCTGAGAATGCAGCCTTGCCTGCACACACCAGATCTTGGTGGAGTCATTTCCTCCAATATTGGAAAAGTACTGGGGCCTGAGGGGTATCGTTGGGGCGTTTTGGTCTTTTGGGGGGCCCTCTGCCCAGCTCCGAATAAATCATTCACAGAGGCTTATTCTTACTTATAAGTACCCAGCCTTGCCTTGTCTTAGTTTCTAGACACCTTTCCTTAACTTAAATTATCTCATCTACCTTTAACCTCTAGGCTTTTCCTGTTCTCGTCTGTAAATCTTACTCTTACTCTGTTGCTGGTTGTGTAGCTGGGTGGCTAGTTCCTGGAGTCCTCCTCATTCTCTAGCTCCTAGATCTCTCCTCCCAGATTTCTCCTTCTATATATCCTCTCTGCCTGCCAGCCCCTCCTATCCTTTCTTCTGCCTTGCTATTGCCCATTCAGCTCTTTATTAGATCATCGTGTGTTTTAGACTGGCACAGCAACACAGCTACACAGAGTTAAACAAATGCAACATAAACAAAAGTAACACACCTTAAAATAATTTTCTACTACATAGGGGAAGTGAAGTATAAGGTAGCCAGGAACTAGCATGGAAGTCAATTTGCTTCTAATTTTTGTTATACTTATCAGCCACTTCCCGTAACGGTACAGGACCATAGACAGTGGTACGGCCCAGATATGTTGCTTATATACAATTTCTTCCCTGTGGCCAAAGTTCTATCATTCTGTTTTCCAGAAAAATCAACAAACATACAAACAGCAACAAGAATGTGTCACTATGCAAAGAGTGAGAGTCATGTGCATTTTCACAATAAGAATACTTTCAAAGCTTTAGTTCTATAACCAAGGTTACTTTTGTGTGTATGTGTGTGCCTGTGCCTGTTTCAATGTGTTTTTTATCCCCTCCCCCAATTGATCTCTCATTTTCATCTAGTCCCAGGGCCTTACATATATTCCAATGGTTTCCAAATTTCTGCCTGTAGCATAGAGCTCTTCCAAATGGGTGATTTGAACAGTCAGTTGCCTAATCACTGTCTCCACCTGGATAGCTGTTCCACACATCAAACTTAACACAACCAGATAAGATTTGATGTATCATTCTGGAGGAAGTATCTGCTGTAGGTGCCAGGGGTATCTTCACTTCTAAGTAAACAGGAGCACTTTTTCCCAATGGCTCGTGTCCAAAATGCAGAAAACATTTTTGTTCCTCAAACACTGTTCTCTTTTATGTCCTACATTTGGCTGCAAATCTTGAAGTCTATATTTGCAAAATTCAGAAACTGACCATTTTTTACCCCAGCTGTTACCGCTGCTTTGTTGCACCATCATTTCTTTTTATTTTTTTTCTCTTTTT